>JANEYF010005613.1:0-50485 GCA_029963845.1 Rhamnusium bicolor | reverse complement strand
CGGCTTATCTTAAATATTGTATAACAGCCAAGTCTAGTGTTGCCCAACATGCGTTTGGGAACAACCATAAAATCGATAGTGACAATTTAAGATTAATTAGGAATGCTAGACAGCTGGATTCATTTGAAAGCTTGAAAATTACAAAGTGTGAAATATTATGAATACTGATAGAGCACCAATATCATCTTGTCCGCACTATTAGTTAGTGAATCACGGTTCGCTGAACAGTAACGATACTTTAAGTATAAATAGGATGGACTGTGAGCACCCGGTTAGTTTTAATAATCTCCAAATGATGCCAACATGGTTGGCGCGTCGTGTGCAGTACATGGTGTTTTGGTGTTTTGTGGAAAACCATGTCAGTGTTAGCTGGTAATAGTTAAAATATTTTAATTGCTTTTGCTAAACGATTCGGTTTAGAACGAGTATCAAATGATCAAAAAATATCATTATGTTAGACAACGATATCTAAATTGCGAAACTCAATCTTTCACAAGCTCTAACTCTGCGAGTTATGCTTCGAATTAAGTGGTCGATGTTGATACAGTAAGCACCGAGGATCCATTGGTGGAAGCAGTAATCGACCTAGCTGTCTGTCGGCTGTCCCCATACTCATTAATGCTCGATTGGCAAACGACTAGATGACCCTTACAGGCCATAACAGAACGTTATACGAACTTCCTAGTTCTGACAGTAATATGTGGTTTAGCACTGTCTTGCTGAAAAATAGAGTTTTCCGACGGCTGAACACTATCCGATTCCATTCCTTATTCCACATGGCAGGTCTTTGGCATCACTCAAGTCTCACCTCTTGGTGCCTTCCGACTGCTACCAAAATGAGGCGGAATATCATTAAAGATCAAAGGAACTTTTTTCGTTGATAAATGGTGACGGATAATCGTTGACCTATAGCAGCCAACCAATTGTTTGCTACAGACCTGGTTGTACTGTAATGAAATCTTAGGGCTGTTTCCACGTACAGTGGTTCTTGGAACAAACCTGGTACCTTTACCACGTCGATGTTGATATCTCTTCTTCATTCCAAGGATTCTAATGTCGCATCACTATTGACGCATTTTGTCAAATCCTATCCAAGTACAGGAAGGACATACTTGCACCTGTTACCATGACCGACAACCAACGTCCAACCCACGTTGGTAGACGAATCACAAGGTAATCGTATCTAACATGCCAGTCAACAATGCTTGGCCAACGCTGGTAGGTCTACCAGACCTATTTAGTCACGTTATTAACGTCTATTCAACGTTGTATAATGACTTTACAAGTCTCTAAACTTATTAAGTCGTTGTGTAACGTTAAACCAATGTCGGTGGAGTAGTTAGCTAGAGTGCGCGATGGCAAGTGTGACTAGATGATCTCTTTATCATAGTTACGGGTTCGAATCTCGCCACAGACACTGGCAATGTCGGTTGGAATGGTTGTGTGTCGGCGTTCTTCTATCAGTATAACACTCATCCATGCAGTTTCGGCTTTGGACTCGGGGGTTGTCTAATTTCTGTGGTGTTTATTTATTTTATTTAAATGTTTCAAACTTAAATGCGGGGTCGTGAGGTTCAAGCAACCTTGTTACTTCAACACATGTAACCATAACAAGGGAGGACATTCAAGTATCCTATTTGAACTAAACTTCTTGAGCATGTAGTCCTCAATACCTAAAAACTATTTGACCAAATAACATGGCGCGCCTCTCAAGCGTTTTCGAGAAATAGGCCTCTGAACATTCAGCGTTTGGCTTATAAAACTTTGGAATATTCAGTCTACCACAAGCTGCAGGTTGCTTAGTAACCGAGGTGATAGACTTCGGAGAGCTAGATCGCTGCAAATATACTTTCTGTGCTTCAATTTTTTTTAATACTTCATGCATAATAATACATAGATGCCAACATACTTAAAAATTAATAGAAATAACTAAAAATTACTTGTAAACATGGAAGAATAACATTTACTACTTTATACTTCTCAATACATTAATCTTTGCTTTGATCGGCCTTATCATTATATGAGCTAGGGTGATATAAAAAAAAGAGAACAGGGAAGTCAAAAAATACTGCTTCTCTATTTTCATATTTCTATTGTATATGTTAGACGACTATAACAAAGTGCATTAATGACTTGCGCACTAGATATTAAAATATAAAAAAATATAAAAAAATTGAAATAAAAGAAAGAAAATTGCATTGTCAGGAAATCGTCACAGCCATCCAACTCACCAAACTCCAATGCCTTGGTCACTAAGCTAACTGCGATTCGCCAAGTCTTTTCAGAAGTCTGTTTCTCGAACACGACGCACCCTTTTATTTGGACAAATAGTTGTTTGTGTTGAGCACTGCAAGCTCACGAAGTTTCATTGGAAGACTTGAACGTCTGACTCTTGTAAGTTTAACTTTACTGGTAACAGTTCTGATATTGAATATAGTAAAAAAAAATGGTCGATATGCGGTGAAATCTTGTTCGAGTAACATCTACTGATTTTCAGAATTTTGTAAAATAACTTAATTACATGGTCACGATGAAGCGTGAGAATAACTAGTCATATCACATCACTAGAATATTTTTTTTCCTTTTCAATAACGCATCAGAAAATAAAATTTACTAAATACACTGGATATCACTGAGATATGGGTTCACTCCTTCACTTATCATTTAATTTTGGAGATACAAATAGGCAATACAGAATTGAAAATAATTATTTCATATAAAAAAATTTACAAACTGTGTTTCATTTAAGATGAAAACAGGTATTATTCAAAAATTGCTTCTTGTGGGATGTAAACTTACAAAAGTTATATGGTCTTTTTTAGTGTCTAATATATTTAAATGCAAAAACATGGCTCACTACGATCAAAAAATAAACCTCAAACGTCAGAAAATCACAGTAGCATAGAACTCGCATACGTTTTCTACTGTTTTTGGTAACTAATAAATGTTAACTAGGACAAAAGTAAAAATATCTTTTGGAGTGAAAATGTTTAAAAAATACTTGCACTTTATTAATACATTTCCTTATTAAATAAATCAAATTCAAAACCCAATCCGCAATATATTCTAATTTAAGAAGTGGTTTATTCCGGTCCTGTAAGGGAGAAATAAGAGGACGCTCTGTTTCATCATTATACAGTTAATAGAGAATCCTTCTCGTATCGACAGAAAATGCGATTTTAGAATTGCTCAAGGATCAGGACTTGAAACGACAGAGGGGCTTAATCATGAAAATCTTGTAAAACTTTCAAAAGCTCGAGTTTAGACTACCCATAGAGTAAAAATTGGAAAAGTTTTAAGTTCAATGTGGCATAAGGGAATTATTTCTAATGACTGTACTTGAAATATAATGGAAATTTAATTTAGGTATTATATATTCCTTACTGAGTTGTCTAATATTAAAATAAAAAATAAAAGTTGTTTCTTTCAGTCGGGTACAATAAAGTGTTTGTCCCTCCTCGAAGTTATAGAGAATAATTGGTTTCAGCAACTGCATTAAATATTCATAAGTAAACTTTTAGATATTCGTACCAATAGAAATAATAAAATCTTAAAATGACCCGCTGCTTTCCCCGTTCAATTATATAAAGGGCTTCAATAATTGTTATTTGATCTTGCTGCAGTAGATTTATTACACTTATACAAAATAAAACAGAACAACTTCAATATCACTGAAAAATTCAAAATAATCGAACAAATTCAATTTCAACAAGTTGGAAACTTGGAAGGAAGATTAATTATTTATTAGCTATTGAGAGTTTAATATTTAAATTGCTAATTTCACTTTGAATAGGTCACTAAGAAAAAATCTTATTAACTCTGCCTTATATTTTATTGAACTAGATTGAAATGTTTCTGTAGATTCTCATTAAGAAAGTAACATTAAACAAAAAACTCTCTTAACGTTTGGAAATACAGAGTGTGCCAATGGAACGAGAAAATTGAAAAGCAGATTCATTCATTTACGTTGTGGTGGATTAGTGTATTTGGTTATCATTAGAGCTCGGAATTTAGGTACTGATGACATCAAAACCAGGATTGGCTGTAGGTCATGTGTCATCGTGTAAATATGTTCATGAATGTATGACACAACATATTTTACCTTGTAATTTTTTTTTGCGAATTCCATAATATCCAAAGTTAGTAAAGTCAATTTATTATAAACACTCACTTGAAGAGGACTGGAGGTATCCTGTCTATAAAGAAAAATTTAGGAACCAGAAGAGCATTAGATACGGAGTTGACACCCCTAGCCTAAGTAGCCCTTAACAAGGAGCCATTGAAATATCTTTACAGCAAAGGCCTCTGGCCAGCCAAAAAAATCTATTCGATCTATTTTTTTCAAAACTTTTTTTGTTTTTTGTCTAAAGGAACTGAGATTTTTGTACAGAATAGTAGGCTACCAAAGTCAATGAATGGTTTGAGGATGTTTTTTCAATTATTTTTTCGATATCCATGTCCTTCACGAGTGACATGCGCTAACTGGAAACTGCTGCTCAACGACATCGACAAATTTTACGCTGTTTCTAATCAGCACAGGTAATATCTTCTGCTTCCGTCCAGACCGTTCAACGAAATTACGCCTGTTAGCAATAATAATAACTAAACAGGTTGAGTGCTAATTCTCAGCAGTTGCATTCTCTAAATGCGCCCATTGAAAATGCTAGAGCTGCCACATCAATATGTCGTAATTTACATAAAGATTTTAATTTTCATCCGTACAAAAATCAGATTCTTCAGGAATTAAAGGATACATGCTTGCTCGTATGAATTTACAAGCAGAAATATCGACACTGGAGTGCAGAAAACTTACTCGATATGCACCAAGAGACGTTCCACATTCCAAACGTTACAGTATGGCGTGCAATCTCATCAAATGATATTGTAGGACCATTATTCTTTGAAGATAAAAATGAACACACCGTGACTGTTATTGCTGCCCGCTATACCAATATGACTACACCATTTTTGACAAAGGAATTAACTATATTTCATCAAGTTCCAGAAGGATTGGGCAACAAACCACACCAGGGCTGCTATAATAGTACTATTTTCGAATTATGTCATTTCCAAAAATGCCGAAACTTCTTGGCTTCCAAGATCTGAAGATTTTACACCATGTGATTACTTTCTATGAGCCTATTTAAAGATTAAGGATTATCCCTATATTTTCCCTGAATTCAAGAAGAGGTTGCCAGAATTCTGGTGGAAGCTACATCGCATAATGTGAAATTTCCAAGATTATAAGAGTGTGTCAACAAAGTGGTGCTCATCTAACAAAAATTAATTTAAAAAAATAAAATGGCGTATTATATGATAAGAATACGTAAACCAACATATTGAAATAAAATTGCTTACCGAGTGCACTCTGTACATTAAGAACCCAGGAGCTGTGGGCTGTGCAGATGCTTTGCTAAAACTGGTTATTTTATAATTATTGTTAAGATGCAAGGTTTTTGTTTATTTTATTACATTTGCAATTAGGCCAATCATTGAGGATGCGTGCGTCCTCGAGGAGAACAAATCATAATACAGCTGAATGCAAATTAGCGCTGGATAATATGTATTTAAATACGAATTTCGGAAAGTGGTGTAAAAATTATTCGTTGCATATCCAAGTAGGATAATTTTTCTGTTTCAAAGAAAATTAAACAAACGCTTTTGCTTCCGAAATATTAATTTACACTAATTTCTAATTTTTGCATTCTATTTATCCTGGTAGAGAAAGTATTGGCGTCGTGAGAAAAATCAAATTCCAGATTATGATGAAAATGGACGTTTGAGACCTGAAAATAGAAAATTTATCCAAATCTGCATGTTGTCTGTGTATCTGTGAGTCTATCTGTCTGTGTGTCGCGGGTCATTGATGTGCTAACATTTTCTCAAATATGTCTCAACGTAAAAATCTGAAACTTTACGTATAATATCTGGGGGGCTCAAGGAAGAGCCCTATAGAATATCAGTGAAATTGGTTCAATGTCTCAAGGGCGGCCGCAAGCAAAAATTGCGTAAAACCAAAAATCTTTCAAATAAGAATGGTTCAGAATAATAAGGAAATACGTCGAAAAGAACTCCTGAAAATTTCTCATTAGATTAACCATTATTGAGGAAAATGGTATAAAATAATTTTCACTCAATGAAAAAAAAAAAAAAGTAATCTGTCTCGAGAGTATTTTCTCATCATAATCAACTTGAAATGATAAGAAATAAATTGTTTTATTTATTTTACCTCGTTTGTTTCGTTTGTCTCGTTTATCTCGTTTATATTGTTTATTTCGTTCATGTCATTTATCCTATTTTCCTATTTATCTCATTTATCCCATTTATCTCATTTATCATATTTATCTCGTTTGTCTCATGAATTTTGTTTGTCTCATGTATCACCTTTCTCTCATGTATCTTTTTAACTTCTTATCTTATTTTATCTTGTTTATTTTGCTTTTCTTATTTGTATTGTTTATCTTATTTTCTCGTTTGTTACATGTGTTTCATTTATCACATTTTTCTTATTTGTCTTATTTATCTCATTTACTCATTATGTCGTTTATTATTATCTATTAGTGTTATTTGCTTTATTTATTTTGTTTATTTTATATAAATAAATAAAATAAATTAAATTAATATTTTAAATTAAAATAATTTATTTCTTTCGCTTTGAATTGAATATGATGATGAAAACGTACTGTCAAGGAGCACCTAGCCGCGACTGATTTGTTGTTACTTCTCCAAAAAGTTTATCGATGTTTTTCCAGATCTCATGGAGACTTATTTCTAAACAAGTACGATTCTTTCTTTTTTTTCTTAGTTATTTTCGAGTACTTTTAGGATCCTAGTGTATATTTATGGGATCTATTCAATGACAGCTTGGTTACTTTCAATAAATTTCAAGGAAATCAGACATCATTAAATAAACAGACAAAATAGACGCTGAACTCATCATGATCGGTTTCATGCTTCTACAAAAAAAATACGACATCTCGCTACATGAAAAAAAACCACTGCCAATTATTTGGGGATCAGAACTTCCTCACCGTAGTAAAACTCGACACGTGGTGGAGTTTACAATAAAAGTACTTTTTGACGTTTTAAAAAAGTAACATTTATTAACGTTTCAAAAAAGTCACATTTTGACATTTCAAAAAGTCACTTGTACGTTGCAAAAAAAGTCACATTTTTTGTCATATCAAAAAAGTCACATTTTGACGTTTCAAAAACGTCAATTTGACGTTTCAAAAAAGTCACATTTTTTGACGTTTTAAAAATTGGGACCGATTTTGCTCATCAACTCAGAACTCAATGAAGAGAATGACTCTTTATTGACCTCCAGAATGTGTGTACCAAATTTGAAAGATTTATTTCAAAACCTGTAGCTGCTATCGCGAACCAGACAGACAGAAATGAAATTTTGTGTATCGTCATAATTCGTCGAGATTCGTCCAGAAATGCAATAAAAATTTTCAAAATTTTTTTCACAAATACATAACTTCCTCACTTTGAGGGGTGAGGAAGTAATAAATTATAAATTGAAACCACAAATTTAAGATTTATGGAGACGGAGAATCAAAATCAGACTCTAGCGAGCATAAAGCTTGAAAAACTCTAAACCAAAGTTGCGTTTGAAGTAATTGAATAAATATAGTTTTTATAATACGTCAATGCCCTTATTATGCATTTTATATAAAGCTGATAAACGTTGTTAGCATTATTTTTAACTAATGTTCATTTAATTTTTCCAGAAGATTGCTTATGGTTGTTGAAATGCTCACAACTATTACATACACTTCTTACAAGCTAGGATCTTTATTATCATCATGTCATCAGTTTCAGAGCTATTTTCATAACACCATATTTAGACAGCAAAACGCAATATATTAAAATAGACATAGCAATTTTTTATTAATTAAAATATCTACCTGCAATTAGTTAAACTCACTAACGATTTTTTAACCGTTTTCCCATTGTAAGGAGCAGCCTAGAGAACTACAATTTTCTTACCTTGCAGCAGTAGTTGGATTTGCATTTTTATACCATCAACAAAAAAAAACAATATAACAAAAAGTAACATACACAACATCTTCATAATATGTTTTATTATCTAGTGTTCAATTCAATGTAAACCAATTATAAGATGTGTCGATCTGAGTGATTTATTTCATTTGACAGAAACAATGCATTGTTTTGCCAAGAAAGGAGCTATCCGGATGTACAGACGACGAATATAGACAATACACTTCACACCCACTGACAGGGCCTTCAATATGTGTAAGATCAACGGCAAAGATTAATGACCATACTTTAAATGTGTGTAACTCTGGAACAATATTGCAAATGAAACATATATATTTCTTATATAATCATTTTAACTAGGGAGATTCAGGTAGGGAGTCAAAATGTTTAGTCCATTAGGATATTAAAACCTATGAAAACATCTCAAAGAAATGACATCAGTGTGTTAGAGTGAACATAACTTGCCAAGTCGATGCAAAAAAGTTTCAGAATATATGCGGCTAAGTTCAATGACTAAACACTTTTTTAAGCAAGTTGTATCTAAAAGGTCGCAAATAAAAATAGGCTATCAACGATTTTACATTTATTCTGAATTAGAAATGAACTGCGATCAGATACAGATAAAAGTACTAGGGCCTCAGGTACAATTATGAATTAGTAGAGAGTTGTTGAGCAGCCAATTGTGAAATACCGTAACGTTATTTTGACATCTACGCGTGCGCAATTTCAATTAGGAAATGCAGTAACGTTAATAATGGTAACGGTCTGCATTAATTGCGGAGGGATGAAGTAGACGTAGTATATGTACCTTAACGTTATCGTTATACTCATCGTTCTGTTGTTGATCCCTATGATTGATAATAATCTGAATAGCATTATCCATATTGTAATATATAATAATATATAGATGTAATATTCACTATATAAGTTTTATGCACTAGCCCAAACAATGAAAATACAAAAGTAGGTTTAGGTTAGGCTGTCAAAGATAACGAATAACGATTGCTCATTAAGTAACTGTTCAACAAGTCTCTTTTTGGAAACACGTTATTTGTAGATACGTATTGAAATAAAGTTATCGTATCTTCATAACGTTACGTTATTTTGGATTTTCAACAACTCTCTAGTGTTTCAGCTATGGATACTTATATTTCTAAGATATCCGGGTATAATTTTCTGGTAACAGATACGGATAATTTTTGTATGTTATAAGGAATGTAAATTATCACCAACAAATGACAATCACTAAAAAACTAACGATGAAGAAAAGAGATGAACAATTAAATAGCAGTGCACTAAATCAGCAAATATAAGAAGTGGTTCAATCAAATGATTACCAATAATTGTAGCTCAATGTGTAAGATTCAAGCTGTTCTTACTAATAAGAACAATTTGTTGATGGACGAATTAATGATATGGAAAAGTCTCAGGTAATAGGTGTTCTTGAAATACATGCACTGCCATACGATTTACGTATCACTACATCAGTATTTACTAGACCGTGTAAGTGGTGAATATATAAATAAAGTCATGTTAATGTTTCAAAAGATTTTCCATAAAATAAATGCAAAATAAAACAAGTAGGCTAATTTTTACTGTCCATAATTCATTTGTTTTTTCCATTGCTTCACAACTGATTAAATTGTTCACACATTAAGTGTTTGTTGTAAAACATTTCTTCTTTATTGTGAATAAAAATCTAAATGAAATCAATTAACTCAAAAACAATGAATAGAAGTCATAACGACATGAGGCTATGGTGATCGAAAAAGAACCCAATTTCCCAGGGAAATTTGTGTTTGAGCAGGCATAATAGGCAGTGATATCATTAGTCATTTTTTCTCGAAGAAAATTTAACTGACAACAGATATTTGGAACATTATTCCATTTTAAGAGATGAAAATTCTTATAGACGATATTACAACTAGAGTTGGCAAAAATGCGCCGCAGGACATAGGCGTACGAATCATTAATAAGTGTAATAAAAGAAATTAACTAGTAATAAAAGCAATAAATTGTTAAAATTTATAACAATGTATGCACAACTTACCCTCTTAATAGCTCGGTTATCATAAACTGGAAAAGATCTGTAAAAACTTTGCAGCATCATGTATGCTATGAAATGCGAGAAGACGTTTAGGAGACATAAGAAACACTTTTTTTGTATTTGCTAATAATGCATCTACCTCTGGAAAACCTTGTCGAATAGTTTCTGCCACAAGGTGTAAAGCATGCATTTTACACATAACATGTACCAACCTACTACCGTGTTCTTGAAGAGAACGGTCTACTAAACGCATTGTCGCATCGGTCACAAACATCAACACTTGACTTTTTTTCAGGACAAATTTTTCTAACGTCTCCAGCACCACCCACGTAATTGTTTGGCCAGTACACTCAGTTAGTCTTTTGCTACCTAGTAACAGTGGAAATGTCGGTTTAAGAGGGTCCAGTACACGTACTAAAACATTTAAAATAGAATTTTTTTTAAAATCTGTCGTCTCGTCAACACATAACCACAGCCGCGTATTTTTTAGTACACATTTGATCTTATTTACAATATTTTCGCTTAGAGTTGATACATAGTTACGCAACGTTGTGCGATTTGGTAACGTCACCTTGGAATTGTATTTATTCCAGAACTTCTGAAATGGTTGTTTATGGAGTATGTGCAGGGGAACATCACAAGCAATCAGCATTAAGAGTAAATAAATTGTATTGTCGAAGGCACGCCATTTTTTTTTTGCTTTTGTGTTGCACAGAATTTACGTGACGTGAGCAATAACATTTGTCCCAACACATCAGATCTGTCTCGCATACCTTACAAATTACTATAGCATCATTATGTAAATCCGGGAATTCACGCCTTACAATGCGTAGACACGCCTTCCCTACTCCAAACCCCACCGCAGACGTAGTTTCAAAATAAAAAAAATATTATTTTGAGTAGATTTTTTTGGAATTTTTCCTGTGTACATACAATCACCCACAGTTTTTTGTAAACACAATTTTTTAATTACTAAAATTTTTTTATGTTTTATGATTTATAATTCATTGTTTGTTTCTATGCAGGAAAATGCCTCCATGTACAATGATAAAATGACTGCTACAACACTGGCTACAAGAAGGGCCCAGCCGTACCTGGACTGTAATGTCGTCCTGGTTGGATACCATTTTTTGTCAATTTTGTCTAGTCTTAATTAGAAATGTATATAAAATAGGAAATAAAACTAATTAAATTGGAATTGGAATTGGAAATTCACTGATAATTTTATTCACTTTGTCAGTGTATGGCCTTTTTTACCCTTGGGCAGGTCTGACATATTTTATTATTAAATTAATATCAAGAATAAAATACAAAAAAAATAAAATTATCAACAATACAACGGAGAGGAATAAATTACGCTGTACACACCACGTGGCATAACAATAAACTAAAATCAAATGTTAGTCTTTCCTAAAATAGTAAACAAGTCTCGCTTACGTATTTGGGTATTTCTCTACATGGCACCGTCCATGATTTGCGGACTGATTTGCCAACTCTAATTATAACGTCTGTAATTTCTTTATATCCCAATCCAAGTGAGACTCTAAACTTGGAATTAGTGAATAACGACTAAGATGAATTTTGTTCGTAGACAATAACGGATTCCCAAAAGTAACATTTGGATCAAACAAGACGGTGCTTCACTGCATTATAAACAATAATTTCGTTTGTTTTTAGACAATGTATTTGAAGGAAGATGGATGGGCAGAAAGAGTCCCATCGAATGGCCTGGTTGATGCCCCCCACCTGACCCGTCTCGTTTTTTTCTTGTGAGATCGCCTGAAGAACTTACTGTAAAAAACCGAGTAAAAAACTAAATCATGGATGAATGAAGAAATAGAATAGAAACCATAACAAGAAGAATAGAAAGAACGGACGCTCTTCAATGTGTATTGAATAGCTTTAGAAATCGTTTGGTATATTGCCAAGAAGTAAATTTACTCTAAATAGAACAAAAAAATAAATTTGCAGCTTCCGACGTTAACTTTAGTTTCATTTAGATGGTATCTGTTCGCAAGTAGCTCTTTTTAAATGTTCTAAATATTCATAATTAGTAGGGCGTTTAAAAAAGTCCTCACTTAAAAATAGTGCAAAATGCTCGAAATATAAGTACGGTTTCCGGTGAAATATTACAGCAGCATGTGCTTTATTTTAAAATAAATCGTGCTCTTCTATGCAACCTGACATGTTACGATGACATTCATTTACCCGTAAATATAAACTACATATTCCGTGCAATCGTTGCTCCTGCTGAATATTTACGAATTTAACTCGACGGATGTTGACAGAACGTTTGTAATATTTGTGCATATTTGTTTTGCATTTAAGAACAAGTTTTATGTATATACCCACAAATCATTCAAAAAATCGGTGTTTTACCAAGTTATACAGGGAGGGCCATTAATAATTGGCCATAGTTCAAGAGTAGGTTCTTTGGACCAAAATATGAGGATATAACAAAATATGCTTTGGTAAAATGTTGCTGTGGAAAATGATACAGGGTGTCAAATTTGAAATTCTTTTTTCGTTTTTTTTGCAATAACTCAACACCTTCTTGACCGATCTTCACCAAATTTGGGAAAGAAATATTTTTCAATCTAAGAAACAATAATTTATGTATCACATCACGTTAGACCATAGAGGGCACCGCAGGAGCTGTATCTGATGATGAATTTTTTCATATTCTTTTTTGATGAAACGTGATAATTTCGAAAGACAAATTCAAATTAATTGAAACACACTGTATTTAATGAAAAAAGTACAAAAGTAAGTAAAAATAAGAGAGTAACAACAGCGTAAACTCTCTATCACTTTCTTATGAACTAATGACTGCAACTTAGAGCAAATGTTCGATATGGTTTCCACCTACTTTATGCCTTTTCTAATTCTTTTGATAACAGTATATTGTTCAATGAGTGAGAAAGTTGGCCATTTACGAGGATGAAATTTGTGCGACACAAACCAAAGGCGCGTGGAGCAATTCATCCGAGTAGAAATGACCAATTCTCACGAGTTAAACACTATACTTTTTCCAATCGTATTAAATAAAATGAAAAAATATTGCAATTATCTATTTATTTTTTTTTACAATATTAATATTAATAGTTCCATAATTGATAATACTGAGAGGTGGAGAATTTACATCAACATTGAGATTCTTATTAGTCATCACATTTGTGTTATTTGCACTTGTGGTGGAATTATTATTGTTAATAGCACTAAGAATCTTATTTGCAGTATCCATTTTGTTTTTCATCGAATCATCTATGTAGCCCTCGGCTACAGTAGATGATTTCCAGCCTCTGTGTCTCTTTAAAGCTGTTATATCTGCTTCTGCGTATTGCCGCAGATGACATGCGGAAGCTATGTTCGGTGTATAGATGTGGATCTGGAAGTTTCAAAAACGTTGCTATCCGCTTGCCCATTCCACTCAAATTATTAATTCCAATTTCCTGCATAGTGCACTTGCCCTTTTGATAATCTAAAAAAGAGAGCCTGTGTTGCATTCGGTAGTCTGAGACTAGACTTTTTATAATCTGATAATACTCGCCAGTTACAGAAAATTTTCGAACAGTTTTAGTTTTTGTTATTGGAACTGTCACAAGCACAGAATTATTTAAATGTTCCAAGTCGTCAATTTTCATTGCCCTTAATTCACATGATTGACATGCTCCCATTACTTCCATGATGAGAGAAACCTAAAATCAAATTTACCAGAGTTTGCCTATCAGGAACTACATAGATATACATTATTACCTTCATAGTAAGATACACTTTGTCTGGTGCATTTTTTATTAAATTATCAATCAAGATTTTGGACTTTTTAGCTTGGTAGCCCTCCAATTTGCGTTTCAAAAGGGGCCTCAATTTTGAATATTGTTCAATGTTCACTCCATTGTTTAAATTTAAAGTACTCCGTAACATCGAATATATTGACCACAAAGTTGAGGACTTGTATTTAATTTGTAGCTCACCTAAATAAGCCATCAATACATTTTCGGAAAGGGAATTTATCGTCTTCTTTTTGCGCCAGTCCATAAAAGTGGAATAAGTTTGCTCATATTTTTTTCCTAGATCTTTCAGGAAGTAGGTTAAGTGAGCTTTGTTTCGCAGCGTTCACAATTTCTGGTGGCGTACTATCAATAATCTCCTCATCGGACGAAACATCCATTATTCCCTTCTATTTAAACGATTTTCGTAGAAACGTACGCACTATTTCGCAACAGCACTATTGAAAATCACTAAAACTCAATCACAAATGAAAATTTTTGACAAATAGTGGCAGATTGTTGACAAATGAGTCAATGTGTTGAGAAAGTGGAAATGCCGGCTTCTCATTGGTCGAGAAGTGTTGAGAAAATAAACTTTTCGACACAGGTTGAAAAAAGTTCAATTTTCTAAATCGAAAACTATTGGATAATGGTCGGTTTATTTAATATGATTGGAAAAAAAGATTTTCTTACATTGAAAAATACATTTTGCGGTCCTCTATGACAACAAAACTGCAAATAAATAATGAAATAAAACTTCTAATAATCAGCACTAAAGTAAGTGCCCATATGCCTTTCATTCATTTGTAAGCATATTTCATCCGTTCTAACAATTGCTCTCGGTATTAATTGGGAATGAGTAGATCAATGACCGCCAGATTACTGGACCACCATGGCTAAAATTTTCATTCAATTGCACCCGTACAGGTAAAGAAAAAAATATGGTGGAGCAGCATCATGCATAACCGCATTTGCAGTAATGGGAATTCTAACCTAACAATAAGGCGAAATCGTTTTCCAAGAAGTTTAAATACTGTAATCTATTCAATCTACAAACATATTTATGGTTTTAAAATTAAATCTAGTTAATTACTTAATAAGGTAGAAAAGTTATGGATTTACACCGGGAGATGGCACAGAGTGTATTTAGAATTTCTTATCAAGGCTGAGAGAAAAAATTAATAAATTGTTTTCTGAAAAAAAGAACGTCAATCAAATAAATCTTATTTCTGGAAAAGACGTGGAAAATATAATAGAACAATTACATGCAGCGTAAAAAGTTAAGTGAATAACCAAAGTTTTATTAATTTAGCTCATTTTGTTGAGATGTTACATATATAAAAACTTTATTTCTTGGACACCATGTATCTTCTTAGAAAGGCTTTTTTAGGGGTTATCTTTATGCGAACTTTTTCTTATATTGCATCGCACTATAAGCTTCTAAAGTTTGGTACACTATACCTCAACGCAGTGAAATTATAATAATCATGTTTGCTTTATTTTAGCCAGAAAAATACTACCTACTTTTATGTTGTTTAATTAAATTTGGAACAAAAAACACCACACTAAAAACGGTCAGTGAAAAGAACATTCGTCCTGAATTTCAAGTCCTTTGTAGTTCGTTTGTTTTACCTAGATTTAATTTCAACTAGACCTCAGAAAAGGAATAGAAAAAGCGTTACTTGTTTCGTTACACGTGATTGCAAACTTGATGGTCAGACTTAATTTTGTTTTTAGGTGCAGCAACAGCATTGTTCATTTCATTGATCCGCATAAAAAGAATGATTTCACCTTTGGAATATAAAAAGTTTTTCTGCAAATTATTTTTTGTACGGGGAACGATCTTTATATATCAGGATTAAGTACTTGAATATTCAATGACCGATGACAATTGCTTAGTAATAGTAACATTTAAAATTCAGATTTCTAAGAAAATAAAAAAAAGGTAATTCAAATTATTACCAAACCACTGACTTGGACTATTGACATAATCAATTTTTGATACAGGCATTTCAAAGAAACTTTGATTTCTATATAGAAGCAAATGAAGCTCTACGTTTATTGAAAATACGGACAGTCTAAGTTTTCATCATAAGAGTAGTTGTGTCCTATTTTGATTGCAATTTCAATTTATCTTAACGAATTAATAGCTTCCTGTTACTTGGTCCTCTAATTTCTAAAGGATATTATAGTAGGATCCATTTTTTTTATCAATTTTCGTAATGAAATCATAAATATTGTTCTTTGTACCTATTATTATTATAGAAATATTTCTGGATCACATTTAATACAAATTATTTAACGTGAACGCATCGAAAAATTATTATTATTATTATTATTATTAACTATTATATGCTCAAATCACCATCCGATACTCAAAGTACCTATGCGTATTGTAATTTTTTATATCTGCTGAAGTTCTGAAATACTTTTGAAAAGTCGCTGTGTTAGTATAAAAAAATTAATTTGTGGAGTATACTGGTCCACAATTTGTCAAAAAATGAACAAATGGAAAAGATTAAAAACGTGTAAAGACAGAGGAGGTGAATTAATCATTTTTTCCTGTATATAATGAACAATCCTCGTATATAAGTAACGAAATAAAATTTCTCAATTAGGTGAAAATATCTACTTTCTTAATCTTGACATTATTTGAAAGTTATTTCCCGTTATCAAATAAAGTTTTTATTTAATTTGTTAGACTAAATCATAGCAGTAAGAACAGAAATCGAACTGTAACACTTCTCTTTTTATCGCTTAATTACATTTAAGAAATAATGGCTTTGTAAGTTTCGAAAATCAATC
Organism: Rhamnusium bicolor; assembly: GCA_029963845.1. Classification (NCBI taxonomy): domain Eukaryota; kingdom Metazoa; phylum Arthropoda; class Insecta; order Coleoptera; family Cerambycidae; genus Rhamnusium; species Rhamnusium bicolor. The sequence continues at coordinate 33,856 of JANEYF010005613.1, read as the reverse complement.
TGTATCAATAGATACAAGCAATAATTTTAAACGTACAGCTTATCCAATATTTGATCTATCTTTTATTTTTATAAGTAACAAAAGCACTCTTGATGCCTCTTTTAATTTTTTAATTATGACAGGAGAACGGTTTACATTATTTACCTTTTCTTTCATACGTGAAATCTATGTAATACGTATATAATACGAGGTACAAGCCAAAATTTCCGGAATTTGATTCTCGCGCGCAAATTGTTTGTAGTACCACGGCCTACTGCTACAGGCATTCTTTTCCAACTTGCGCTGAGCCGGTATGTCAAGTGGCGTTAAGCTGACAGGATTTAGAGCTGCGTTACGCGCATTGTTTTGTAACCTTATACATGTGTTCAGCGAAATTGGACGTTGAAAAAATCACAGAGCAATGCAGGCTACCGTTGGAGCCACTGGCGAGTAAGGCCGCTGTCAAAAGATATCGTTAGGCGCGGAAAAAGTTTATAGGGTTTTATTATAATTATTTCGTACACCAGTAAATAAATAAACTTGTTAATTATGCCTCAGTGTTGTGCAGTTCCATTTTGTTCGGAAACAAAAAGGCGGACATATGCTTCCGAGAGATAAATCTCGCCTAAAACAGTGGTTGGTAGTGATTCGCAGGGATAACTTTACTCCTTCGAAACATTCGTGTGTTTGTAAGGAACATTTTAATCCTGATGATTATCCGTTACCAAAGGAGTCTACTATAGAAAATCGTAAGTAATAGTCATGCACATTCGTTGTTTTCATTATGCTCATGCTTGACATAACCTAACTTTAATGACATAGGACACCTCTGATAGGTACAATAATTTCCCTACTGAGCAAGTAAATTACTACTTTCTCCTTCTACCATCATTGTGTTAAATGTTTTTCAACTAATTTTTATAGAAATTACTAAAAACTAGCGTTAAAAAGCCATAGTAAACATTAACGTTCAGTGACATGAACCTCACCCTAGACTAGCGCCTCTCGTGGTGAATTCAAGCGCGGTAGCCCTCATTACATGGAAACGTTTGAACACTCCCTCCCTACTATCAAGATCTTTCTCCCAGCAGATTATTTCGTTTTCCACGGTTGAAATTGATTTTAAAAGGAGATTTGAATCCATTGCGGCGATCCGAGAGGAAATGCAAGCCATCATTGATATGCTTACAGAATCAGACTTCCAGAGGGCATTCAAAAACTGGCAGGAGCGGAGGGACAAGTGCATAGCGTCACATGAAAGATATTTGCAAGGTGATGTTGATGTTATAGATTAGAAGTATTTGTCAGATTCTTATTAAAACATTCCGGTCATTTTTGGCTAGTAACTCGTCGTATGTTATTATAAATGTCTGAAAATCGGCAAATTCTAAGATTGTCCAGTTTAAAGTGATAACTATATGAAAAAATGTGTCACACCAGAGAGTCCAATCAGCATTTTTCTTCTTTGACATAAGAAACGTACCCACAAAAAAAGAACAAAATGCTGCTTGAGCATAATGGTGTGGTAAATCATGTTTCATTGGCCACAATGTTATATTTCAAGTTAATATTACAGGTAGTATCTGGAGTGGGCTGACTGTAGATTTTATGATCCAGAACAAGACTACTACTTCACTAAATCGAAAAAATCAGATTAGTCGTGGTGGACCTGTATCTAGTCCTTCACGGTTACTTGATCTTAACGTTATTGATTTTTGGCTATAAGGTTATCACACTTGACATCGCGTGCTCTAGCAAACTACTCCAGTAGTTGGTAAATATAAATATTTATGATGATAGTCATTTTTTATTATCAAATCAAAACTGAGGGTTTCTCCCCCATAAGTAAGTTGTAAGTGTTTTTTGTTCATGTAGGTAATTATATCGACAGGGGAAGACTAAAACGGAGGGAAATTATGTTCTTATCTTTAATGAAGCGAACGTAAATTCACAAAACATCAATTTAGACAACTTTATTAAAGCTTCTCGAATTTAGAAATTGTTCTTATTTTTGGTCATAGAATTTTTCTGTCTGCTAGGGAGACAATATCGGACACTTAGTGTTAAAAATTTGCCAGTAACTTGACTATAGGGTCCATGTTTGATAAAGATTAATGAACCTAAAAATTTAATTTAAAAATTAACTTTTATGACATCTTTGAAGTATACTAACTTTCGAAAGATCCTATCAATTTTCATTAACGGCAAAGACAAAAATGTTGATAAGCTCTCGTCCCGTTGGTGTGCCTTTAAAAAAGCTACCGTTGCCTCGTTAGTCGTTGATTACATTACATGCAGCTTTATATTGGACACTGTGAGTGAAACAGTGCGCCGGTTTGCCGCTCATGATTAAGTTAATTGGTTAAATAAAACGGAGCTCATTCCTCGGCCTTCTCGACTTTGCAACGTTTAATAAATTTATGGAAATGTGTGGTACAGGAAAAGGTCCCTCTTTGTCGTCGTTCAACTGCTATTAATATGTACCAGGCCGGCTTGATCTAGAATGAAGATTATCTCATTAGAACTGAGAGTTGTATAACATGCCGAAAGAGACACGAGATACAGTCAGTGCGGTGGGAAACGAACAATATGAAAGTAGATGGTGGTGTCATAAGAAAGCATGATTGATGTATGTGCTTCACAAATGATTATCGTTATTAGATATACTCACGCAACATAAACGTGTCGATTACATATATATCACCACTTGAAAGGAGCACAAAAAGCGTCTGTATTGAAAAAGTTATCAGCGTACGCTACGTATTGACATGTTAAGTATGAAAAAAATTATACAGGAACAGGATGTACGATTTTCTTGAAACAGAGAAGTATACAGGGTGTCTCACTTAAAACTCCTGCGGCCATTTTCTCGAAAACTAAAAGAGATATCTGAATTCTGTAAAAGACATTCACTAGAATATATAAATGTCTTCAGGGTTGAGCAAAAACGGTCTTTCTCCACATTGAGGTATAGATGACGGTGTTATGCAAAGAAACTATTCGATCCCAGGAACCTTGAAATGAGGCGCACGTGGTTTTCGAGATATTTGACCTTAAATTTAATTTCTTGAGTAACATAAATCGCCATAACATTTTTAAAATAAATTTTAGATGATAGGTCCTTTGGCACGTTTTTATAGTAAATCAGACTCATTTAAATAGTAATGAAACAAATTCAATTCAACTTCCGGTTTGACCGGAAATTACATTATTGTTCATCATTGAATCAGACACTCTGTACATTTTGTCTATAATTGATAGGTATCAATAAAGCTAATAAAACAATTAATAGATGATTTATTTTTATTTTACTTAATGTAAGCTAATGAAGAATTTTATGTATTTACTAAATACAAACTACAAACAGGTAATAATGCTAGATGATAATAATTAAAAAAAGGCATACAAAAATTAAAACTAAAAAGTTACATTAAATGTTCAAAATTATTTCCATCGTTCTGAACACACATATAGCCTATTTAAGAGTTTAGTTCTACAAACTTTTAATACCGTCTCTCTGGTACTTGCTGATAAATCTGTCTTTGAACTCCTACCCATGTTTAAAAATCATGACATTCTATTCGCTAGCCAACAACAACTATAAATATAGTGTCTAATCATACTTTAAAAAAGATCATGCCGTTGCCAGTACGTGTCCGTTCGTATTGTGTCGCATAATAAAATGTAAATCAACCTTTATTCTGTAACATAATGTCTAACACAATATCATGTTCCATGAGGTGTGCAAGGCATGCAACATGCTTTTCTCTGCACGAGAGAATAAAATCTAGATTGTATTATAAGTACTGAATAAGATTTACAGGAAACAACTACTCAGCAGACAAGAGCCCCGACCTGTATTGAATTAAACCTGCAAGTAGAACATAATAAGTTCTAAACCGATCTATGTCTAATGAGGATTTGACAAATGATCTTAGCTACCAAACAAAACTTGCAGGTTTAATTCATTGCAGGTCGGGGCTTTTGTCCGCTGAGCAGTTGTTTCCTGTAAATCTTATTAAATATATAGTTTAGCTCACCAGCGTTAGAGGTCACAGCTCTTGGTACCTGCTTTGCAGATCGCTATCAGTCACCTAACATCAGTGATGTCTGATGGGTAGTAGCACTGACCACCAGAGGGATACACTTATCACTCACTATGTTTGTCTTGCTTAGTCTGCTTTAGGCTAACTATTATTTGTCTTTTCCATTACTTATGGCATACTCACGAGAACATAACAAGTTCGAAACCGGTCTATGTCTAGTGAGGAATTGACAGATGATCTTAGCTACCAAACAATACTTGCAGGTTTAATTCAATGCAGGTCAGGCTCTTGTCCGCTGTGTAGTTGTTTCCTGTAAATCTTATTCAGTGTATAGTTTAGCCCACCATGGTTAGAGGTCACAGCTATTGGTACCTGCTTTGCAGATCGCTATCAGTCACTAAACATCACTGATGTCTGATGGGTAGTAGCACTGACCACCAGATGGATACACTTATCACCCAATATGTCCATATTATAAGTAGAAAAATATTTAATATTAATAGGTAAAAAAACAGATAAAATCTTTCTGGAGACGACATTATTCATTTACATACATTCCTCAATTTATGTACGGCTATGAATGTTATTAGAATACACTGTATACAGCCTACAGCTGTAGAAAAATTGTTTAGTTTTGTCAAGTGCTACAGGAAACAATGTATAATTTTTTTTAATATAATGTACTAAAGCGTTCTTACATATTCCCATGTTCTAAATTTAAATGTTTATTTGTATGAAATTCTGTGCAATGTGATAAAAAAATTCCTGCTCCCCAGGATCACCCAGTGTGTTTATCTGAATGATGTAATATTATCATAAGAACAAAAATTTTTTTACGAGTGTTTATACTTGCACAGTAAGTTTTCACTTCACTCTCCATTTTTCAAGTTATGAACTTGTATAATTCCTTTGTGATAGCCATTTTAAAAATACAATTGTTTGAGATCAAGTTAGTGGACCAACTACGAAAAAACATACAGCGTATATCATTTGAAAAAACTAGAGATGATGTCAAACTCAAAAATAAAAAAAAATTAGATCGTGTGAAAAAAACGTATTACTGTGACTACTGGTTCATTTTAATAAGAAAAGCGATCTGTTTTTGGAGAAATATTTGATCTAAACGTTTACATCCCAAAATGATGCGTTTATTTTTATAAAATTTTTATATTTAATGACAACATATTTAAAAAAACAAATTTCATCTGGAGATGATTAAAACTTAAAACAGTTTTAATCATCTCCAGATGATGTCAACTTAGTTGGAGAAAGACACGTCGAGTGTAGTATATGGTATTACGGTGTTTCGTGGAAAACTGAGTCAGTGCTTGTTATCTTCACATCGAAAGTTCCAAGCCACTTCAGGAATACAACTTTATGTGATTTGCTCGTATATATTTCATTAAGAATTTTTTTTAGAATGCAAAATTGTTTGTGCGTATTTATTTATACATAATTTTAATGTACTTAATATACAGGGTGTCCCAACCAAAAGAAGGCACCCTGAATAACTTTGGAGTTAAAAATGTTTTGAAAAATTGGTGAAACACATCGACCTTGTTTCCAAGGGGGACATATTTTAATGCAATACTTATATACCTATCATCATCCATCTACCCTACACGGCCACCCCCTCAAAAAATTCAAATGGCAAAAGGGGTCGAGTGACACATCTTTTGAAAGGTCTTTCAATTCTATACATAACTGTGTATTTTTTTTAAACTTTTATCGATTCGTTCCTGAGAAATAATTGTTTCATTATTTTAGGTTCGGGATATAAAAATAAACGAAGCAGAGTAAATTATCGTATGTATTGTTCAAACTGACCCCCACCGACTTCCATACAGTAGAGTAATCTGTCTTGAAATTCTGTACGAACATTTCTGGAGTCAATAAACGGCATTCTCGAACAATTCTTTCACGTAACTCTTCCAGAGATGCAGGTTTTGTTGCAAATACCTTCGATTTCAAATGTCCTCACAGAAAGAAATCCAAGGGAGTTAAATCGGGTGACCTAGCGGGCCACTCCACAGGACCTCTTCTTCCAATCCATCGCTCAGGAAACCGATTATCCAAAAATTGACGGACTGCTATAGCAAAATGTGGGATGCCCCATCCTGTTGAAAAAACAGTTCACGTTCTAAAAGATTATCGTCTTCTTCGAGGATTTAGGTAATCATTGGGTCGATGTTATTTCCTAACAGATCGAGGTACCTTTCGCCATTTAAATTGTCAGGAATAAAAAACGGCCCGACAATGTGATCCCCTAAGATGCCAGCCCAAACATTTAACTTCTGAGGCCTTTGGGTGTGAGTTTCCATGAACAAATGTGGATTGGTTTCACTCCAATACCTACAATTGTGCCTGTTTACCTCCCCATTTAACTGAAATGTCGATTCATCAGAAAAACACGTATTGTACAGTAGACTGGCATTACCGTTTAATTGTTCACTAAAAATCTCACAGAATTCAAGCCGACGATCACGATCATCTTCGTTTAAGTTGTGTACCAATTTAAATTTATATGGATGAAATTTGTGGGCCTTTACAATTCGATGAACACTGCTTCGTGATACACCGGAAGCCTCAGCTACTTTCCTGATCGATTGAGTATTATCCATCTGCAAATGACCCAGAACTACCACTTCGACTGCTTCATTCCTAATTGGTCACTAAAGTTCATGCTTTTTGTTTCCTACAGAATCTGTTTCCATAAATTTTGTCAATAGTTGTAAAACATACTGACAACCAACCCTTCTATCTGGGTGATTTCTATTGAATATGCGCTCCGTAGCTCTAGCACAATTATCCTTTTTAAAATAAATGCTGACAATTTCTATTCTCTCCTGAAGGGTATAAACCATTTTGAGAACTCACTTTGGTAAAATTTATTTCGATTTAAAATTGGTTGTGAAAAAATTAATGTTCAAAGACTATCAAATACTTATGAGTCTTTTATTATTCTAAAACTAAACGGACAAGAAAAGTGTTTTTTGTCGAAAAACTCGTGTTGATTTGAGAGCACTAAAAATGTAGGTTTTTATAAATTCCAATACCCAGTGCCGTGTATTTTAGATTTTTTTAAACGATATCGATTGTGTGTAATCATCAAAAATAAAATTATTTTTCTTAAGAATGAATCGATAAAAGTTAAAAAAAATACAGTTATGTAGGGAATTGAAAGACCTTCAAAAGATGTATCACTCGACCCCCCTTGCCATATGAATTTTTTGAGGGGGTGGCCGTGTAGGATAGAGGGATGATGAGAGGTATATAAGTATTACATTAAAATATGTCCCTCTTGGAAACTAGGTCGACGTGTTTCACCAACTTTTCAAAAAATGTTTATCTCCAAAGTTATTCAGGGTGCTTACTTTTGGTTGGGACACCCTGTATAACTGAGCTTTTGCCTGTTAGATTTTGTATTTAAATGAATAAAATAAAAGCATAATAAATAAAGATATGTATTTATCCATATTTATCCACGTGTAACTGTGACTACTGGTCATTCGCACGACATCGCGTTAAGAATGATTTCGCATTACTTATATTTACATTAGAACAATGTGTGTAGTCCATTCGAAAGGCCTAGATCTAAAGTGCTAATAGTATAAATAACAATTTAAATAGTCCTTATGTTCAAGAGAAATAGGTGCAATCGATTGTGACATGTTTATTTAAGCCAACTTTGATATGATTCCATTCGTTGGAATGTAATTAGTATGTTGGTACTAATTACAATTCAAGTTATCTGATTTATCATCATTAACTGGTTCCTTTCAGCCATTACTTTTTATCAAAACTATTACTATAATTATATACTAACAGTACTATGCACACTTAACACTAGATCAGGTAAATTCTCAAAAGGAAATATATCAAAGTAGGTAAACGTTTTTAAATTTACACAGCTTAGAATTCGTGTGTTCCTGTTCAACAGAGATTGTATTTAAATAAATATTTAATCATAACAGCTAAACGAGAAAGCGGATTTTTGGCTGTAAACATGGTCAAGTTGAGCATCAATAACAATTACCCGGATTAAAGTTGTTTCTCCAGGGTATTTTCAACTTAACTTTCTCTGGTGGGGTGATTGTATTTATTTAGAAATTATGGAAGTACTTGTAAATTTATGCTCTCTGCGAGAGTAATGTTGTTCACAAACCCAAATTGATATTTTAATACATATTTACACATTTTTGAAATACTACAGTATGATAATTGTCAAAAGTTTGCCACTAACTAATATAAATCGTAATAAATTAAACAAATAGTCATTACGTTTATGATTTTTATAATACAGGGTCCCCAAAATTATTGTAACTTTTTATAATATAGGTTGGCGTAGGTTGGATTAATTAATCTCGGAAATAGTTAATGAACTGTTACACATACATAAATCATTTATTGAACTACATATAAGTATGCAACGATTGTTAATGTTTTAAAAAAATTTGGTCACAATCTCCCGCATTGACTTGCCCAAATTAATAAAATTTTGTTATATCTGTAACTGCCTTATGTATTTAATCGTTCATGAATTTTTACAATATAGAGGGAATTATTAACCTAAACTAATTTATTAAAAAAATGTCGTCACAAAATAAAAAATTCAAAAGGTTAATTAGTAGTATTTCAAAAGTAAGTGTATCTCAGAAAGTTCTCAACATTGACAATCATTCCTCGGAGTCGTTTGATAAAGAAGAAATTGATCTCCTTAACAAGGGATTGAATTTTGTATTACCTGCCTCTGAAGGCATTCTAGATGAAATTGTTGTAAGTGTAAAAGTTTAATTGAATACCTTCCTGATTCTTCTAAAAGATTTATCAGAGAAGCTGGCAGGAATCAAATCTTCACAAATTTTGTCACTAAAGTAAATATAATTTAAGACTCCATAAAGGAATGGTAAAACGGATGAGTGAAAAAGATTGCTTTTACTTAAAAGCTGATAAACGTAATAAGGTTGTTATTTTAGATAAAAAGGACTATTATGGAAAAGTAGACAACCTGATTAGTAATGGTCCTTACAAAATATTATCTAGACATCCTTTACCAAAAATGATTACTGAAGTAAGACATGTACTCCTGTAACAACCTTATTACTCAAGCTTAAAATAGGCGGTTACATGCATCTAATCCAAGTGTACCTAGATTGTATTATTTGTATAAACCAAGAAAGGTGGTGCGTCCTATTACTTAAGCAATTCGATCACCGACTTACCACCTATCAAAATGGTTAACAGAGAAGTACAAAAGTTTACCCATTGCACCACTTAGTTTCTCTGTGATTAATTCCAATGATTTCATTAATAGGGTAAAAAACATCCAGTTGCAAGAAGGCGAAATTTTGATTTCCTTTAACGTTAGTTTGTTGTTTCTAAGTGTTCCAATACAACAGACCTTGGATTACTTTGAGGATTTACACGAATCAAACAATTTCAGTCAAAACGCAAGAACATATTCAACTTACTAAAGTTTGCATGAAACAAAATTGCTTTCGATTCAATGATCATTTCCTCAAACATGGAAGGGCTATGGGTAACTCGTTTTCACCATTCATTGCCAGTGCCCTTATGAACACAACAGAAACAAAAGCCAAAAAAGAATTCGAGTATTTCCTTAGGGTTTGGCTTACGTATGTGGCTGATATTTTTACACTGTTTTATATAAATGTCAACTTTGTTTCTAAGTTAACACTTGTTCCGCGTCAGTTAAATTCACATATAAAATTGAAAACAATGCACAACTACCATCTTCAAATGCATTAATAATTAGACATAGTGAAGATAAGTTAGAATTTGACATATACAGAAAAGATATCAGTACTTTAAGATATATCCCTAAGGTCTCTCACCATTGCTGTCGACACAAAATGGCGAATTTTAATTTTTTAGTTCACCTTCCCCCTCAATATGGAGAGGTTTGAAAAAGAAAGGAATTGACTAAGGATATAGCTGTGGGTGACGGACATTCTGTAAGTTTAGTTGATAAAATATCTAGAAAATGTAAATTTAAAGAGACATTTCGAAATTCCTCGACCTTTCAAAATGAAGGAGAAAATCCGAAATATGTATCGATTCCATACGATCCTCGATTCACCCGGGATATTGGTAGGATTTTTAAAGATGACAGTGGTTCATTCATCGGGAATAAACTACAACCATTTTGGGGAAATCCAAAGGACAAATCGAAACAAACGAAAAGTCGGGAATTTACGAAATTAGCTGTAAGAACTGTAATCAGAACTATGTTGAACAAACTGGACGATCAATTCAAACTAGATTCAAGGAGCATACAGCTCATCTCAAATATGGTAGAACAGATAAGTCTAGTACCCAACAAGCGTTTGAGAATAACCATAAGATATATATTTAAGATTAATAAAGAATATACCAAATACTAGACAGATGGATACATTTGAAATCACAAAATATCAAAATAGTATTAATAGTGAGAGAGAGCCAATCCCAAATTGTCCGCTCTTTTGGTTAGTGGGTCAGAGTTCACTGAACCGTGACAAAAGATTACGTATAAATAGGCTACATTGTTAGCATATTGTTAGTTTTAATCTTCACCAAATGATGCCAACTTGGTTGACGGAACGTACGTCGAATGCAGTATATGGTTTTGGCTCGGGTTTTGGTGTTTTGTGGAAGACCACGTTAGTGTTATACTAAACTAAATGAACTGAATCCAGTTTTTTAAGAATTATTGACTACCACCTTCATCGTCTTCAATGGACACTATATCTTTAGAAATGGTGATCATAAATTTTTAAAAACTGGTTTTCTGGGCAGTCCTAAATAAATTACTGCTTTGTACGATTCATAACTAAAGCCAATATTTTTTATAAACGATAATCATAGGGCACCCCGTTGAAAAAATATATGTAGCAACCTGTTTTACTCAATTAATTTTTTAATTTTCCAATGAAAATTAAAGAAAAACTATATTGGGAAAAGATTTGGTATTAATTTATCTTTAATAAACTTTATTATAAATATAATACGTGTACCCTCTGTGCACTAGTACCCGCATAGATACGGATATCCGTATGTACGCAATACAAGAGTATTTTTGTTTAAATAATTAACTTGTTTTAAATAGTGCATGCGCTGGATTGCATGAAGGTAATGGTGGATACAGAGTTACTTTAGCTTTTAACAGCTGATTTTTAAAGGTCATAGACTAATATCTGCATACCCTCATTTATAAACGTCAAGAACATGTCTATTTCTGGGAATTAGAACAAGAATATTAACTAGATAAATTTTTAAGGACATTTACGTTCCACAAACTAAAAATAGTGTAAAAAAACATCATATGTGTGTAACAATACTAAGGTAACTCCAATTCCCTACAATACTGAAATGCAATTTAAAATATGATAGGAATATCTACCGGCTAGACTTTTGTTTAACATTTCTGTACAAAAATGATACAACATAAATTTAAGGAAACAATACCAATTCCAGTTGAATAAACACTGTATACTGATTCAAAACAAATACGCCTATTTCCGCATTTAGGAATGTACTGCACAACCTTTGTTTGTATAGTCAAACATTCGCACGTCACGTATATTATTTTTTTCCTTTTTTAAAACATCAGTTGGATTTTCTAAGTTTCTTCGTGAATATGTAAAATTTGTTTCATGTACAGAGTGTTTAACTTAATATTGAACAGGGCGGGTACCTGGATTATCTTAAGAGACACAAAACCCGTTAAATGAGAAACATATTAAATTAAATGAAAGATCAACAATTTATAATAAATTACCTATATTGGGCATATGAGGCGATCAGTTCAAACTATGTTTAATGAATATATAATCTCATCTTAAATATGACATAACAGATGTCAAGTGTTGCTCAACATGCATTAAGAACAACCATAAGAGATATTATCAATGTAAGATTAATTAGAAAGCTTATAAATCACAAAATGTAAAAATAATATGAATAGTGGCAATAAACTGTTTTGTTGGAATAAGGGAATTCCCAGGGTTCTATCTTAGAGCCAATGTTTTTTTAATATATTTATTAATGTGAACGCTAACAAATACAACGTAATGTCATTTTCTTAAAAAAAATCACAACTTATCTTTGACTACCATTTGGATAATGTATTTAAGAGACCAAAAACTTTTCATGATCTTGGAGTCATATTTGACAGTAAATTAACTTTGACTACTCACATCGATCCCATTATCCTTAATAGGTTTTAAAATCCTTCGATTCACTGTACATATTTCTCTAATCGAAACGATTTTCTTGTATTTATAATTCTCTACTACGTTTCAATTATTCCTCTTAGGCGTATACAGAACAAATAAGAACACCCACCTACTCCCAGATGTTGAGCGTAAAGAGTAGAAAACGACCGTACGCTGATAAAGTGAATAAATTTATCGGTGAATTTCCGAATTTATTCTATAATGGATGTAAAATAATTTGTAAAGTTTGTGATTAAGGCTTAATGTGCTGGAATAAATACGGCTGCAAAATTCATGTCAATAGTAACCGGCATAAAAATAAAAAGAAATGGCGTGTCATCTTTGGAACCTCAGTTTATGTTTGATTTACTGTTAATGCTGATTGCCTGTGATGTTCCCCTGCGCATATTGGATAAACCAGCATTTCGGGAGTTCTGGGATAAATACAATCCCCAGGTGAATTTACCAAGTCGTTCATCGTTACGAAGATATGTACCAAATATTCGTGAAGACATTGTAAATTTGCATTAAAAAATACACGGCTGTGGTTATGTGTTGACGAGAAGGCAGATTATAAAAAAAATTCTATTTTAAATGTTATAGTACGTGTACTCGACCCTGTTAAACCAACATTTCCACTTTTACTAGCTAGCAAAAGACTAACTACGTGTACTGGCGAAATAATTACGCGGGTGGTGTTGGAGACTTTCGAAAAATTTGAACTGTCAACAAGTCAAGTGTTGATGTTTGTGACCGACGTTGCTGCGACAATGCGTTTGGTGGGCCATTTTCTTCAAAGAGACGATTGTATAGGTTTTTACATGTTACGTGTAAAGTGCATGCGTTCCATCTTGTAGCAGAAACGATTTGAAAATGTTTTCCAGAGGTAGATGCATTAATAGCAAATACAAAAAAAGTATTCCTCAAATCTCCTAAACGGCTTCGAGCATTTCACACACTGTGTCCTGGTATTCCGGAACCACCAGAGCTGATTCTTACACCTTGGGGAACGTGGTAGCTTTTTATTATGCTGAATATTTTCAACAAATAAAAGCTGGGATACTACAGTTCAACCCTAACGAGGCTGCAGCTATTAAGGAAAGCCAAACAAGCTTTCAAGATGTTTCCCTTGAAACAGATTTAAAAACTATTTATAACAATTATAGAGGACTACACGACGCAATAGAAAAATTGCAAAATACTTCGTTGTCGTTAGTGGAATCACTGCAAATAGTGGACGACGTAAATACACAGCTACATACTATATATGACGCAAAAAATAAGCCCGTTATTGAAAACTTCGAGAGTGTTTTACGGAAAGATCCTGATTTTACCAAATTAAAACAAATTTGTGATGGTGCATCTACAGCTGTGTTAAGTGAGTTCATAGAGTGTTTTACTTATGCCTGTATTACTTCCGTAGATGTCGAACGGTCTTTTTCAAAATACAAACATATTTTTTCACCACAGCGAACATCGCAGTTTTGTACATATTTTTATAAAGTGTACCAGTATTAATAAAGTTTATTTCCATTTATTTTATTTATTTATTTATTTATTATTAGTTATCACTTAGATATATAATGTACATGTGTGATCGTCATTTAACAGTTTAATAATAATGTGCAGCACTAAGCTTACAAAATATAAGGAAATACATAAAAAAAGAATTTAAAGCGAACGAAATAGTACAAAAACGTACATCACAATATATAAAATATTTTTGTTTTTATTATTGTACTTATTCAAGTATTATGATATGATGCATACCCAGTACGTCTCTGTAGGATTAATGACCTTGGCCAGGCTTACTTATCACAAACTAGATCTTCCTGGATAACTTAAGAATACAACATAAATCTCACGTAGAGTATTACTTTTCTGAACATTTTCTGTATGCAAACAGCAAAATAATCATTGTAAATTCATTTTATTTAGTGATAATCAAATTTACACAGTAATTACTATAACAATCGATGTTTAATTTCAAAGAATTTGCGGCTAAATGTTTGTGGGTTGTATAAATTGGATTTTACGCAAAAATGATTCCGGGAGTCCGTTCTATTGACAATCAGCCGAAAAATAAATATGTTGTTCCGGAATGATAGAAGTGTTGAAAATTGTATCAAAATAAAAATATTACGTTTTGGTCGATGTTCCAATAATTCTATTTATTGGCATTTTTCCACAATGTGTTAAATTGAAAAACCGAACAATGATTTTGTTGCACGTGCCAAACAAAATGCAATTTTTGTCCCGTTACGTTGGTCGTAATGGAATGTTAGATGGAGTTTTGGCGGTTTAAAAATAGCTTGATTGGCCGATAGCTTTGTTTAATTGGCATGTGATACGATTTTATATCAATGCGAAATGCAGCTGCTAGTTTCACGCCACCTTGACCAGTTACAGTGACGTGTTTGACTTTGGACTAAATAAAAAAACAAAAATAAGAATTACATATAAAGGGAAAGTTAGTAAAAATTGCCATACTTAGGATTAGGTAAATGTAACGATTCTTATTATAACTGCATGAGTTTTCATTATCAAATAATATACGGTTCTTGAACTGCACTAAACTGCTGTCAAATGGAATTTATTTATCGATAAATCATCCGTATTATCAAAATCTTTATCTGTAAATTCATTGAATGCGCTGATAGGAAAGATAATTTTTGGAACTTCCCTATCGTCATCTTCACAATTGTCTTCTATATTAGCAAGTAGGTTATGGAGAATAAACTGCTGAAAATAAATATTAACAGTTCTAATAATTTTAACTGAGGAATCCTTTTGTATCATTGATTGGCACATCAATGATACAAAAGGCAAATATTAAATCAGCAGAAAATTATAAAATGCCCTAATAAATGGACAACATGCACATCTGGTTTAATACACGACAACAATTATTTACACAATAGAAACAAGCACTCGATGAAACTGAATTTGTGATATTAAAAAGAGAATACATTGAAACACCAAAATAACATCATCTAATCGATTATAGAAAGTTTATTTGTATCAATAGGTATCGCCTGGTTGAAGTTGAGGAAAATAATAATTAATACCTTCGAAGTTTGAATGATTTGACACCAGCTGATATCAAGTAGAGCTTTGTTAAGTTAGAGGACATAAAGTATGAAGAATGAGATTGAGGAGTCTATGAAACTCAATATTTGTACAATGGAAATTAACAATACATGTCACAAGGATCACACTGAAACAAGCTCGCTTTGAAGTTAAAAAACATCAAATTGAACAATTTCAAATTGAATTGATATGTGAGGTTATGAAATTCTTTAGGGTCAAACAGTCTTCAAGTAAAAAATGTAAGTCTTAATCAAAAGGCGATCGCTCAAAAAAAATTTTGACACTGGACCATCTTATATTGCTTGGTTTCGTCGCTAATTGCTAGAGGTAACTTTCAGAACACTAACGGTACGGAACACACGTGTCTTTTTCAGGTTATTGTTGGATTCATTTTGATCAAAATTTTTTTTTCAAAAATCAATTTCTAAAATACCTTATACAGATCGAGGGATCTCCTTTGAACCCAAAGAATTTCAATTTAGTACACCAATTTCACCTTTTTTAATTTTTTCTGCCACCTTCTAACCATTTCTTTTTTCTATTTTTAAGTATGCGTCATGAAGATTAACTAAGGAATAAGCTCTTTATACAAAAAGCTCTTTATACAAAAAGTTTTTTGTTTTGGAAGCCAAAAAATTTGTGTGGGATTCAACAAGAGTTCTGTACTGCAGTTTCACGGAACAAAAGACTTAAATTGGATTCTATTAATGCCTTGTAATACATTTTTGTTTACAATAAAACAATACTTTTACTTATATAACCTCAGTTTTTTCCTGCCATGTATAATGTTTCTAAGAATGAATTATTAACTGTTAAATTTTTAATCGTGGTTATTGCTAATAACCTTACAACACTTGGTATTTATTCTGCATAATTTGTTTTTAATGTATCCGTAGGGCAAAAACCCATATTCCTTTAATAAATACAATAACGGCTACGTAATATTGATCCGTTATGACCTGGCAGTTATTATTATTTTATTTAAATTGATTGCAAATATTATTGTTAGAGAAAAGAAAAATAACAATAATATGTTGTTTCCATGACCTAGTCTCACAATAAAAAACATTCCTCGTCTAACTGCTAAAAATGTGGATTATTATTTTAATGCTTTATAAAGATAAATTTACTCTACCATCATTAATCTTTTGATCAGAGTATTCTCCTATGCATCGGATATAAGTTTGAGATGCTTAAATGAACTGAAAAGAAAATTTTATTTGCGGATATTAAGTGAATTAAAGTGCTTTTAAAGCCACTTGGTCAGTTGACACTTTAAATTAAAGCTGGTATAATTTTGTACATTTGCAATAAATTTGTGTATAGCTTTCCCTCAAGATTAAAGAAGTAAGCCGCGATAATCAAAACTGATGTTTGCAATAGCTAAAAGTGCATAAATACAAATCAATGATTATGTCCCTTAAGTCAAATGCTATAGGTTGCGACAGTATATCAGCATTAATGTTAAAATATTGTCTTCCTCTTATTTATTTACACATAACATAACACATGTTATTAATTACAGTATGTATAAATTAGAGAGACCCTAAGTAATGCGCCAACTATTCAAATCGGAGTTCCGCAGGGGACAGTGCTAGGGCCAGTATTATTTAACATATATATAAATACCCTACCCACAGCGAACAAGTATGGGAAAACAGTGTCATATGCTGACGACACAGTGCTAATCTTTACGAGGAACACTTGGGAGGAAACAAAAGATCGGGCAGAACAAGGCTTGAAAAAATAAAAAACTGGCTGGATATACGCAAATTGTCATTGAACATAAGAAAAACTAATTACATTGCCTATTCCATAACATTTGCAAACCGCCCAGAATCCAACACATTAAAAATCAAAATACTTCAAGTGAAATTCATGAAACGTTAACCACGAAATATCTAGGAGTTATCATAGACTATAAAACCTCAAGTGGAAAAATCACATAAATTATCTAACAAAGAAAATAAGATTCCTGGTACATAAATTCTATCTCTTAAAAGACATATTAATAATAAACTATTGATCACCCTGTACCAAACACTGGTAGAATCACTATTGCGCTATGGTTTAATAGTCTGGGGAGGCCTTTACAACAATGCCTTAAAGCAACTGAATGTAGTACAAAACTCCATATTAAAAATAATCTTTAAAAAAGACAGACTATACCCCACAAATCTATTATACAAAGATAAAACATGTAACATGCGTACCCTTTATATCATATCCATTTGTATATATATCCACAAAAACAAAAATCAAAATGACTACATATCTCACAGCCATAGTACGAGAAGTAAAGACAACCTACATATTAAAATACCAAATAATAAAAAAATATCAGCCACAGATTTCTAAATTACTTAGCTCCAAAATTTTATAACCTACTACCAAAGGAAATTAAAGAATATAAAAATATCAAAAAAATTCTCTAATTTAAGCAAGACATATATCAGCCAAAATTATTCTGACTTTATTAAGTTATTTTGACCCACGAAGTACTTTTATATACATAGTAACTAATCATAATTATTGACAGCGTATACACGTTTACTATTATTTTGTTATTATTACTGTTACACATTTTTCTATATACCAAATACTTTACATATTACACACTATTTTTTACACTATTTACAGTGCTCAAAAAATAAGTATATAATATTTTAAGTTTAGCCTAAGGATTATCTTTAAATACTTATAAATGTTTCAGACTCTTTTAAGACAACGTATTTAGATACCATCATAAAATAATTAAAATATACAGAGTGGGCTCAGGTTCACCTAAGCTCCTAGGTGCCAAACACAAAAAATAATTATAATAGGTACATAATAATTTAATGCAAAAACCTACCAATGTTTACAAATTATTAAATGAATGAATAAATGAAAATGAAATTGTACTTTCTCACCAGTACGAACCTTTCAATGGTTAATGCATTACCAAAGGTAAATAGACCGAAAGATTTTAAGGATCTGTTACAGCGTTATCAAATATAATAATCAGTATCAAATATATTAGGATATTTCAGAAAACAATATTATCTCTAATACTCAATCAGGATTTAGAAAAGGCTTTCGCACAAATCCTGCCTTAGCTAATATCTTATAAACTATCTCATCAGCTGTAGAGATAAATCCCATTAAAAATCTCTGATTTTTCTTGACTTTTCTGAGGTTCTTGATACTCTAGACCATGATATACTTGGAGCTTAACCTTCACATTACGACTTTAAAAAAACCTCAGTAAATGAAGGGTTCCCAAACATATATCTGATTTCTTCGACAGTGCCGCAAAGGTCAGTTTTAGGTCCCATACTATTCTAAATTGACACAACTGATATTTATGCAGAAAATACCCCATTATTTTATAGTTTTCCCCATGAAAATACTAAATGTACTTGTGATCTAATTAATGCTGACTTAGACTTTATTCTAAATTATGCTACACAAAATAATCTATTATATTATGTCGTTTCGACGTTCTTTGTTTACAATGCCAATATACAACAAGCACTTGTAAACAAGTTCCGCGAAATCTTAAAATTTATTTTCTTGCTGTTCACCTTGATGACTTAGTAGTTGCTTGGGGTATAGTTTACAAAAAAAATTTAACCGCACAGCTAAATAAATCCTTTAAAATTAGCCATTGCAATTGGTTTACATAAATTTAACCACTGTGTGGTTTTCAACAAAATACCATATACTGTACTCGATGCGCATTTCGTCAACCAAATTTGCATCATCTGATGACGATTAAAACTAGTTTGATCAATTTAAATGCTGTGAACATGAATATAAAAAAATTATTTTGTGAGTATGTATGGACTGTTTAAATTAGTATTTACTATTTTGTAAAGGAACAAAGTATTGTTGATCTCTTCTGCTATCAAGTTGCAGTATTTGTAGGTCTCTACGAATTGGTTCATAAGCAACAAAGCTGCGATATATTTTTTTATATAATAAATATTCTTTATTTTGAACTGTTACGATAATATGTTATACATTTTATTTCACGCCATATAACTGAACCATATACTAGGTAATTATGCACAAACAAATTAAACAAATATTTGATAGTTCCAATATTTTTAAAATCATGTGTTACATTCTATGCGCTTACTTAGAAATGTAATTTATTTGTGTTTTAAACTTTAGGTTATGTCAAAAATAATTCCAAGATCTTTTATCTGAGAACATCTATCGAGTTTTGTTCCATTCATTATATATACTGGAAATTAGATGTGTGTTTCACTGTAGTGTCAAGAACATTACATTTGCTTAGGTTACAATATAACTTGTTTTTGGGTGAAGATCCGTAAATTTTGTCTAAATCTTCTTGTAACACTAATACTGTGCGTTAATTTAAAAATTAGAACATAATATAATTTTTGAGAAAATTTAACTACATATTATCATTTGTGTTACAATTAGATTAAACTATTTATAAATATATTGTCTTCAGTAATTCCAGTATTAACTTAAACCGCTTATATCCAGCCGCAGAAAAAAATTTAATTAAATCCAGCAAATAACAAAAAATCTAATATGCAAAAAGACTTCTCTCAATAATTTAAATATTCAAACGGGAAAAATAGATTATTACATTAGTGCCATACCATTTCTGATTTAAAAATATAATGCCTCTTCATCCTTTGTCATTTTTTTTATTTTATTTGTGTCTGTCGAGAAATAATGAATTCTCCAGATGGCAATAAAAAACCGCGAACAATAAAGTGATGGCATGACATGACTAGATATTATTGAAAGTTATATCATTCGCGGCCTTTAAGACTTATATCAAGAGTCATTTACATTTTACGCAGATATTCAATACATTCCAGGTGAGTAATTTTCTTGGCATTGAACCTTTGAAATGGTTTACAGGTCGGTGTCGCTATCCTAGTAATATTAGTATAAAGCGAGAGCGGCCCGTAATTCTTGTCTAGGTCCTCAACATGGTATTAAATTTTACATTTAATGTCCTAGAACACTTAGGTAATTCTGTGATAATTGATTTATTTGCACTACGTGCATTTAAACATAAATATTAATTGCAACAAAATTTTATTATAGTTGTAACAAATGATGGATTGAGTGATATATATATATATATATATATATATATATATATATATATATATATATATATATATATATATATATATATATATATATATATATATATATATATATATATATATATATATATATATATATATATATATATATATATATATATATATATATATATATATATATATATATATATATATATATATATATATATATATATATATATATATATATATATATATTCATATCACTCAATCCATCATTTGTTACTTAGAGAGAGAGAGAGAGAGAGAGAGAGAGAGAGACTGTCCTTGTTCCGACTTGATAAACTATTGCATTTAGCGTGTGCAATTTGCTTGTTACGGTTTAACTGTTACGCCTGCATAATAATAACGACATTATTGCTAAATGCAATTTTTATCTGCTATCTGTAACATTGGCTAATAGAAAAATAAAGAAGTGTGCATGTATATAAATAAAAACATCATGGCTAGTTAGTGATACTGCTCTATGACCATTATTACTAGAGCATGGACGGGAGTATCGATTCCTAGTGACGGCTTTTATGCAGATGTAATATTATTCTGTAAACAGCTACTAAAATATCCCCAAACAACAGAAAAACAGAAAATTATGCAACGTGAGAAAGAGAATTTTATTTATTTTTAAACTGCTAATACGTAAACTAGTTTTATCTGAAAATAAAAAAGTTTTATTTTTACATTAGCCAAATTTGGGGGTGAAATCACACCACATTTTTTTTTAGGACTCGTCAATGGCTGATGATATCTAAATTCTGTAAAGATATTTGGTTGGTTACTTGTTAAGGGGGTTTCAACCCCGTACTTATTGCTGTTCTGATTCCTAAATTTTTTTTATGACTAGAATCACTTAGCAAACTTATACTTCAGTGAATTGTACTTCAATTTATTAATGCTTTGCTTATTTTTACTAGAGTCCGGCCCCTATGCTTGGGCCTGGATCTCTAGTGTGGGGAGCAGTATGCGGAGGCCCTATTATGGGAGCCACAGGGGTTGGTACAGATACGATAGTTCAAGGTCGTTCACAAGTGGTGGCAGCCAATTAACACCTGGCCGGCGCCTTTCTTTGGTGCATGCCGACAGGATTCTCATGGTCAAAATGGGTGGATATTGATAAAAATTAAAGTTCCCACGGTCTTCAAATAGTTCCCACGCTCAAGTAACCCAATATCTATTAGTTTAAGTCAAAAACATTTAGAAGAAATATTAGTAATTTACTTTTATTCTTGTAGGTCCTCTTCGGAGTAACTAATAAACTTGACTTTATCAACTTTGGATATTACGGAATTCGCTAAAATAATTACAATGTAAGATATATTGTGTCATAGATGCATGACATATTTACGCGCTGACACATAATCTACAGCCAACCCTGGTTTTGATGCCATCAATATCTAAATTCCGAGCTCTAATTATTATTGGAATTAATAACAAAGTAGCACACTAACAACAAAATATAAAGGGGAGCGTAACACCGACTTTACATCGCGTAGAATGATAAGAAAAGTAATGCACCGGATACTGCGGCTAGTATTTGTATAGGTAATAGTTCAAGAAAAAGAGTAATAGAAAATATTTGGAAGTTGTTCAGAATTAAAAACTAAGTATAATGATCCAAAGTATCAAATTATCCCAGAGTGACAAACTAAATGTTTGTCCAACACATTCTTGAGTTTTCTTTTTTTGGAAAATGACCAAAAATAGATTTGTTGCATCTAGATACGATGGTTATGTGATTTTTGTTGTATTTTTGCGAAATTTATTTTCTCAATAAATTAATCCACAAATTTCATTTTTTGACAATTACAAATAATAGACAAATATAGAAAGTCGTATTACTTGCAAAATATTTATGTCGAATAAAATGTTAATAAATCTGGTGGGGTAAAAATTGAAACGAAAGGAATTTTGCTGATAACAATAGATGAATGTGAGTCGAAAAATATAGTCACCCCATAATAATAATAATGTTTATTTTAAGAATTAAGGAACTCTCTTATTTTTTTTATTTTTAAAAAATATTTTTCTTTCCCAAAGAAAAAGTAATTGAAATATTGTATAATCAATTTGACGAAGAAATGTAACCATTTTTGCTTACTTTATTTGAAAAAAGAGGCAAATTATGTGTGTCTAAAATATTTGTAAACACATAATCAATATGGCCGCATATTCTATCTTTCTGTGGAACCAGAAAATATGGCGAAGTCGGGCTGTTATCTGGCTGACCATTTGTAGTGATAGTTCTAAATAAATATACGCATTCCGATTTTTCGTTATGATAAGTGCAATATTTTTACTAACAGCAACGTCTAGTTTAAAGAATTTTTACCTGTATCAACTATTGGTAAGCTCAGTAACGTTTATTCCAAACAATCACGCTAATACTGATCTTGCGTTGCAGTTGGTCTATAATTCTTTACCAAATATCTGCCAATTACTTGCATTACCGACATTAATTTTGAAGTTATGCTAAGCCGACGCCCAAAAGTCTCACACCAATGTTATATCGACGATGTAGCAGAATTTCGAATAATTAATCTGACCTACTTAGTCATTCACCAACGTTTAAACAACGTTGAAAAATGTCTTAAAAAACCCAAACCTACTAAGTCGCTTATTACCATATAACCAACGTTGTCAGCTGTTTTATAACGGACCAGGCCTATTCAGTTGGTCACCAACTTTCAGCTGACGTTGCCAGACAACTCTATAATTAATAACATCTATTACGTCAATCAACAACGTTTAACTAACGTTGGAAGGTTTCCCAAAAATTACCTGAACATATATAGTCAGTAATCAACCTTTAACCTTTTCCACAAAACATCCGACTATATTGCTGTACTCGACGCGCGCTTAGCGAAGCAAGTTGGCATCATCTGGAGATTACTAAACTCAGCCCAACGTATGAAGTAGATTTGTGACGTTGGTAAATAAGCTAGACGTAAATAATAGGTTTGCGAGGTTCAATCAACGTTGCCCTGACGTTGTATCACAATAATACAATTTAAGGCGATACTTGACCACTATTTGTAATAACTCCGACATTGAAATTAGTAAAAAGTGTTCGGTAGTCGGTGAAATGTTACTTATTTTATGGTCATCGGCATAAATGTAATTTCGATTATACAGGAGTGAATCGATAAGGACTCTATTTTTTTTAACTCCCTTGTGGTTATTTATTGATCGTTTTACTCTAGTGGTAGACAATCATCATATATAAATTTTCTTCTAATCGGACCAAAATCTCCTTTTTTTTACTCGACTGTTATTGCTTTTGTATGTCCATCGAAAACAAATGCTCTTCTTAGTTTATTAAAAGGGACCTCAAATAAATTTCGGTGAGTTGTCTTAGATACAGAATATAACTGATTATAATATTTTCTTGCTGCAGCTCATCCATAAAATTGTTTTTATGCATAAACAGCAACCATATCGGTCATTTCAAAATTAGAATAATCGATTCTCTTTAGTGAAAAATTCTCGTGTGAATTAAAAGTGGGATAAACTGTAGTCAAAACATGACAGATCTTACTAATGAACGCATTGAGTATACGAGTCAAATTTCCTTAAGAATAATTCTATAGGGGGGGGTAAGATCTTTTGGACATATCTATAAAATTTTAAACCAAAACTTGACACGAAACAATCGACAAAAGTACAAACAGTCTTTAGTGTTTCCTTTATGGGTGTTGGGGTGTTGAACGGCAAAAGTGCAGACTAAAACAGAAAATGGAAATTTATTTCTTGAAATTAAATTCAGTATTAAGTACATTATTGGAAATAAACTATACTCATATCATTGATATAAATGTAGAAAAAGCAATTTCATCTCACTGAGATATTTGACTCCGAAAAGAAGTTTCATAAATATCAATTCCGTATAAGATTTATTAGCTATATATTAGTCTATCGATCACGATGTTAAGAAGAAAAATAAGATGTGTGCTTGATTTACGTTTAGGGAATCAATAAATGGGAGAGAATTTCTCAGTAGCACATTTTATGAGATACTTGAAATGATTTGTGAATGGGTCTTTTGATTTTAATGCTTCTGCACAACACTGGTGGTCCTTCCAATGATTAGAATCATCTTTTTGTGTTCGCCACATCCTTTTCAATACTCATCTATTTGTAATAAATAATTTATGTTTTTAAATGCATTAAAAAGAGAACTTGAATTTTAAGCTCTACCACATGTAAATATTGTACAGCATTACTCGCTTAATTTTGTGGTTCAATACTCCTCAATGTGACAGAAAGGTTTATTTTTATAAGTACATCGAATAGTTAGTGACTTATTTATGAATTATTTTTACAACAGTCATTAAGCAAACAAAAAAATTGTAAATGGAAGTTTATGTAACTCATTCTATTATTTATATTTGTGGAACGTATCTGTTCCAACTTTATGACCAACATATTTAATCATAACATATTCGAAATGTTGAATGCGATGAAATTTATTTACAGACACTAGGACTATGGCACCTTAGTTAATGTGGCTATTCATTATGCAGATAATCTAGACTATTGATTTAATGGTGAATTTTTGATTTAAAGTAAACTTTTGGAATAAATGAAAATGATATTCGTTTCGCAAATTGAATTCATGAAATATTTATTGAGGCCTCTAGGGTCAACCGTGAGTTTCTAATAAAAAATATGCATTTCCTATAAATAAAACATTTTGAAATCGGTGAGAATTTTAAAACAGAACTACATGGGCGAACAAAAAGTAAATATTGTAGTAATGTAGCGGAGGAAACTAAGGCTGAATTCGAATGAATAATAGAAATAATTTTAATAAAATGGCAAACGATTTATAAGATCTTGTTCTTGCAACAATGCATACAATTTGTTTTATATGTGAAAAAATTAATATGGACGCATGCATCCACAATAACATGTTGGTACTAATAGCAGTGATGAAGAAGTTGGGAATTCTTTCTACAAATATGCGAAGAATAGGACTTTGGTCAAATATAAAATTTTTCATTATTAATCTAATCTACCTTTTTTTTTGTTTGACAGCCAAACCTACTGGTGATTACAGGCTGTAGACAATTTTACTTTAATGCTTATGTTAAAGTTATATAGGATCGTAAATAAATATGACACATTGTTATAAATGTTAGATATTTTCTCAAGCTTTTCCACAATCAGCAACATATGGTAAAATATTTAGATTTGTCAGAATATTTCATTCTTGATACAAATTGGAGCATATTAACTAAAACAAAAGATGAGTTTCATAAATTTCCATCTCAATCATGTTGTGCTATAGGGAGATTCCAAAGTTCAATCAATTTTGAGTAGTATCAGACCTTATATACGTTGTATCAGTTATTTTTGAATATGCAGTTTTAAAAGGGCTCAGACTGTCCATAGACGATTACTCAGTTCATACTTCTTGGGTCCATAGTGCACTAAATGCCTGACTCAGGTATTTTTTGGGCGCAGCGCGCTGGTTAACACACTATTATGCGATCAAAGGTACTGGGCCCTCATTTTGAACGCCTACGAAATGAAAACTAGACGACCGACTATTTTTCCACATATCATTTCATATCAACATATCATTTCATATACTGTTTACTATCGCGTGTCCAAATTTTATGAAAACAGGTTTTACAGTTTTTGAAATATTGAATAGTAATATAAAAGTCGTACCGTATTTCTGCATTTCTGTCGATATAAAGGTATTTGCGAATTAATTTCTCAAAAACTATCCGACGGAACTACTTGAAATTTTCTGTAGTTATAAAATTGACCTTTCTGTACACCTGTGGTTGTTTGTAAAATGAAACGACTTTTAGTTGTTCAGTTATTAAAAAAAAAATTGCCAATCGATATTTTCATCATTATTAACAATACAATTAAAATATTTTCCCATAAGGTAACACTTGCACAACAAATAATAATTCTATGAATAAATTATAGTTTTGTCAAAAACTAACGAAATACCACTAGAAATACATAATGGGAGTAGAACAAACTCAATCGTTTCCACTTGTTATTTTATTTTTTCAAATACCTTCAATTTTTCGTTGAGACTACACTGATTTCCCAAATATCGTAACCTATTTGTGGTAAAAGATATATTTATAAATTACTTCATTTGAGTTATACAGTGACACCACAATTTTTTTTAATTTTTCTGTTTTATTTTTTTTAATTTTTCTTACGCATTATGAAAATAGACATAAGTCATCTACGCCCCAAATTACTTTCGAATATCCTAATAATTCATGAACTTATACGCAATTAAACATTAATGTATTCAGAGATCGCGTAAAAATTATTAAATTTTTTTTTTTAGATATGCGAAACTTCGTAGTGCAACACCCCCCAATTGCTGGCATAACACAAATAGCTGGGGGTTGTACTTATTGACCGGTAGCTCAGTTAGCAAGTCATGAATAAGGGCTTTGTTTAATTTGAGTTCTCACCAAAATCTTGGATGGGCGCCAGGACTTTTGCAAGTACCAAATAATTAAAAGTTTACTTTAAAAGGTAAAGATAACGTTAAAACTTGAATTTGGTTGGGAAGGAAGTCGAATAAAAATGTTATTTAATAAAAAGTATGATAAAGACTAGTATATGTACAAAAATTTACTTAGGCTAAGATGGCCCCTTTTAATTAAAAAAAACCTAATTTTGGTTGAAGACCAAGAAATAAACAAAAAAAAGTGACTGATCTCTTACAAACATCAACAGACAAAGACAGAAAACAACTAACTACGATACAAAATGGCGACATCCGTTGCCGGATAAATCTAAAATTTACAATAACCGAAAGTTAGTTTAAATTAGCACACGAAATTATTGCAATATCAGAGGGATATTAGATAAATTACCAACAAAGCACAATAAAAATCAATATTAATGATGACTGTTTCAAAGAACAATCAAGGTGAACTGATCACCGAAAAGCAAATTCGCCCAATTCGTAAATTAAGGCAAATACGGTACGATATTATTGCGAAAATTACCTCAAAGGTACGTTAAATCAATATAGTAACTTTTTAAATAATGATGATCATAAATTACACGATAATACCAGAAAACATAAATTTTACCAGACCGCTGAACTAGAGATGTTGTCTTCAGAGCGCTATACTAGTAAGAACGAATAAGTCCCGTTCTATTCTCCCACCTAAACTCGATTATAGTTTGGAAAAAGACAAACATTTGAGAGTACAGTATGAGCAATAAAGACAAATAGATATTTAGGCATTTTTTTATAAGTGCAAAAATCTACCAAACCAATTGTTCCAGTAGAAATCAGTGGTGCCATCTGTACTAGACTGGCAGAAACAATTTTTCGCGGAACACAATAAACTGGAATGAATAGGCTTGCAATTTCATTACAGTAACTAAGTTTAAAAAAGAAAATGTCAAAACTTTTACAGGATATTAACATATTTTTTCCACAATGTTTAGACTATCAGTATTTTTGCATTCGTATTCAAAATGATGGCTCAATTCATTTGAATCGCATTAGTCTATCACGAACATGTCTGTCGAATGGTTGATATCAGCGGTATTTCTGCGCGAAATACTGTGGAATAAATATAATAAAGCAACACAACAATAACTTCATCTTAAATAAATTACTGCAGAATCTCAGTGCAGAATGACATCATTATTAGATGGTAAAATTCTTCAAAATATTTGTTGTCTCTTATTTATGGGATGAAGACAATATTTCCTTTTTTGTATAATATTAAGAATAGTGCTTGCACTGGAAACCGGTTTTCTGGGTAACCGGTTAATTGGTTTTGGAATATTCGCGGTTTTATACAAAATTGAAATCCGGTTACTCGGTTACCAAGTTACTCGGTTAACCGGTTAATCGGACAACCGGTTATTCGAAAAACCGGTTATTTTGATAATTGAATATCCGAAAACAGGTTATCCGGATAACCTGTTATTTAAATAACTGATTATTTGGATAATCAGCTAATATGCGTTTCTTTTTTTTTCAAATGTTGAAATCTGAAACTACAGGCGGGTAGATGGCCATCGACACCTGTTTAGTTTAGAATTTACATAAAACCTGATATATTTTGTATTTTATCATTTTTGTTGTACTTTGCAAATATTAACTAAACACAATAAACAGTTCAACTGAAAAAAGACGGCCCGCGCGGCAAGGAAAAGTATTGCTGATAACTGATAAGTCGCCAGCTTTCTGCGAAGCCATATACTAGGAGCATAATATCCCTCCCAATGAGTAGAGCGATCAAACATCGCAAAAATTTCCATCATTAATTCATTTATTTCATTTACGCTTAATTATGATTGGAATGCAACAACACAATCTTTCCGCGGGTATCTTTTCCTCGACCAGACAGTACATAACCACAACACTAAAAAGTCCAGCTAGACCTTTGTTATGACATGACTCATGCATGGCGTGCGCCGTGCGCATGCTCTAAATAAAAGCAGAAAACGTCGGATAACCGACTAACCGGTTTTGATCTATATTTGGATACCCGGTTTTATCCGAAACCAATTTTTGAGGAAACTGATTAAGCGGTTTACTTTTTCCGGTTTTTACCAGCACTGATTAAGAGCGAGTACTTATTTGAAAAATGCAAGCACACATTGACGCCAACGCCAGAAATCAAATTATGTTTGTCTTATCATAAATTATGTTTCATTCCGAAGAATAAATACGTATTAAGCGAAATTGAACTTTAATGTGATAATAACATTAGGCATTTACATTCAACTATACCTAAATACGCAACTTTTATTTGTCGTTTCAAAATAAATCGTCAACAAATTAATGCATCGCCTTCCTCCTTACTTAGAGATCAACAAAACATTTATGCTTCATGGGTAGCAGTAACTTTAGACACAACTTTGAAAGCGCAGCATACATCGCATGCTTCTTCATGGGTAGCAATAACTTTAGACACAACTTTGAAAGCGCAGCATACATCGCATGCTTATTTTAACGACTTCTTTCTTTGAGGCTACACGAAATGCAAAGCTGATGCCAACAATCCTCAAACAATTGAAGAGCTTAAAAGTCAATATTTGGCATATTATTGGTGAAATAGAGCCACAAGGATGTGAAAATGTCATGAAACACTTCTCTCAAAGAATAGTAATTTGTTAAAGTAGCCGAGGAAGTCATTTGCAAGATATTATATTCCCACATCTGTATATTATATTGAAATTCTGCAGGCAATTGAACTCTGTATAATTGCTTTACTGAGAGACAAATGCACTTGCTTCTCATTCCAAGGTTCTGGGTACAATTCCTAGCCGAGTAACTAAGATTTTTTTTGGACCCGAAATAAATCCCAGTACACTCTGATATTGATTGTGTATGCCCGTTGTACCAAATAATGTGTAATTAGTTTAATGTTATTAAAAATACGAGCACGATTAATATTTTTTAAAAAAATATAAAAGAAAAGAATTATTTATTCAGAAAAAGAAACTATTAGACAATTTTTTATGGAGTTTTGGATTTCCCAATTGATATTTAGCAAGAACTGTAGTTTTAACAATTTGTACATCATGCCATCCAATTAGTACCTCAATCGAATGTCGCAAAATTATAATTTATATTGTAAATTTAGTATTTCAATAATAAATATAAGGGAATTTGTAACCGCACCGTAAAAGTGGAATAGTCTGGCCTTGAATAACACAGGTGTTTTATACATGCATTTGGTTAACTTCTCGGTTCAGCACCTGGCCGTTGCCCCCTTTTGCTAAAATATCACACGACTAATTAACTTTTATCAAAAACCTCATTTAAAGCTATATTTTGCCTCCGTAATCATTGTTTTACATATCCTTGTTACTATCGACTGCCTGTTATAGACATAGTAGCAAGAAAATTATTTAATTAGTTTTTTTTCTTTGCAAAATAAATGATATCATTAACGGACTGGCAACTGGCACCACATCCGGTGCATATATGTGTGGCTTCATAAATAATTACAGTGTGTCCCAGCTAAAATTTCCCACCCCAGTAACCCTGCAAATATAAATTGTCTGGAGAAATATTGATAGCCAACCCTTTAAGAAATTTAAATTTGAGTAGAGAGCAAATGATCCTTCGTTGGATAGGTCTTCAAGTCCTTCATACAAATATGTAAAAAGTTGTGAATTCTATCGACTGTTTTTCGAGAGAATTGAATTGAAATTTTTTAGGTGTTAACGTGGGACGGAAAAATTCATAAAAGAATCATCGTTTGACATGGAAATTTTTAATTCACATTAACCTACCATAGGCACAAAAAAATGATAGGCTCATGTGTTATTTTATTGCTTGACAAATTATCAAATCAATGGTTCAAAACAAACTATATTTATTGCCACACAAAAATTAAAACGATTTTTAAAATACCTGCGTGGGTTTCTCAACATCTTTGGAGTTACTACACGATATTCATTCGTAATTCTTTATCATATGTCATCAAGGGATTCTGGCTAATTTTTAAATCTCTCCAAACAAATAAATTCAATGGCGTAGGATCAGGATATCTGTCTGGCCATTCCATTTTACTTAAGAGTTAGCTATCTTCCATTACAACATAATACGTTGTTTGCAAAAATGCAAAAACACGTCAATTTTTAATATAAAGCGGTCGAATTTTGGCACAAAATTTTAATTTTTAACTACGACCCCCTATCATTTACAGCCAACCCCTTAAGAATTTTAAATTGGAGTAAGAATCAAGAGATACCTTGTTGGACAGCTATTTAAGCCCTTTATATAAGTATGCAAAATTTTTAAATTCTATCGATTTCTATTTTTCTATTACAGAGTTACAAAGAGTGGAAAACTTTAAATGGGACACACTATAGGACACTAATAATATTAAAACCGTACTTAGAGACAGTATACAGTGTGGAAATTAAGTAACGCATAAATTCAGTTGATATTAATTTTTTGGAAAAAATCTCGAAGGGGTATAGCGATTTTAACTTTAGCAAATATTTTCAGTCTATTTTCAGTTTCTTATGTCATTTATTTTTTTTAGTTATGAGACGTCATCGACTTTTTTTTAAATGACAGCCTATATTTTTTTATTATTGATTTTGGTAGTAGTTTTTATTCCGGTTCCAACCGTATAAAATTTTCAATATGTTATTATTTGAAAAAAAAATCGAGAAAAACAGTCTTAAAATTCAAATAACAAAAATTCATTAAATTGGGAAAATTTATCTAGTTGCCGGTGTATCACATTAGTTCGATTTTTCAACTATTTGTATAATTTCAAAATAAAAGCGAATGTACCGTCGATAACTTTCCGTCAAACTTAAGCAACTAGATAAATTTTCCCAATTTAATGCATTTTTGTTGAAAAAAGTTGAACTATAAGACTGTTTTTTCTCGATTTTTTTCAAATAATAACATATTGAAAATTTTATACGGTCCGAACCGGAATAAAAACTACTACCAAAATCAATAATAAAAAATATAGGTTGTCGTTTAAAAAAAGTCGATGACGTCATAACTTAAAAAATAAATTACATAAAAAACTGAAAATAGACTGAAAATATTTGCTGAAATTAAAATCGCTATACCCCTTCGAGATTTTTTCCAAAAAATTAATATCAACGGAATTACTGAATTCATGCGTTACTTAATGTCCACACTGTAGAAGAAAATGTACATTCTGTTAAGCTAAAATTAGGTTTTTCAAAAGTAAAATAGCCTAAATTATTTAGTTTTTTGGGATTTCCTATTACTACATCAATTAATTATTTAGAATAGTTAACAGTTACAAACATAGTGATACACAAACACACAGACCTACATACACACATGTAAACAGCATGTCGATACTGATAAATTTGCAAATTTTGGGTCTCAAAATGTCCTTTTTGAATATAACGACGACAATACTTTATCTCTAGATCTACGAGAAATTAAAACAATTCACTTTTAATGTATATTTTACAGATAAATTTTAAACAATATAATCCTATTAACGTTATCCTTTACTCCTATAAGTACACAAAAATACTAGGAAATAAGTAACTCATGCATTTATTGCAGTGAATTCTCGTATAACGATAAAAGATTTTAAGTCCGAAAACAGATAATTTTCATGCAGCACGTAATACTCGAAACATAATATAATCATCGGAATTTCAGTTCAATTAGAGAGGGCAGGCCACTTTTTTTAAACTTTTTATTTTATTTTGGCTTCCGTAAATATCAATTTCGATGCGGAAGATAAAATATTTCAGGCTGAAAGCCATCGAGGGTTTTAATAAATATTCGATAATTGCATTCTGAAACGTATAAAAACTCTTTTTGCAACACGAGACTCCAAAACCTCGGTTATAAATTCAATCTGATTCAACGGGAAATAAAAAACGTTATTGTAGAAATATACGTCGCTCTCATACTGTCAATGACAAAAAAAAAAATTAATACCCTTACCGTTAGTAACTGAGGTAATTGAGGAATTTTGACTCTTGTGCAAACGTGAAAATCTTACCTGAAAAAAAATAACATATTAAGTAACTGTCTCGGTAAGTGCAGTAAAATCAAACACATAATTAATATTAGAGCAGATATAATTTCGTATATATGTGATTCTCAAATAGACAGACACTTTTAAATGACATCTGACAAGGCTACTAAAAGAACACATATGTTTAATTATTTCTAGGTAAAAAAAATGTAATGTATTTGGATCTACTCCAAAAGTATTTAAAAATTATTATGTATTTTGTAGTGTCATATATTATTTATTATTTGCTTTTACAATATCAGGTATACGATTTTTTGAGTTCGCGTAAATCAAATAAATGAATAACACAGTGAGGCTACAAAGTTTACAAATACGTGAATGATGACAAGAGTAACAATATCAACGTTGACAATTAAGGTTTTCGTAGTTAGGGATAATTGCTTGTATCAAAGATAAAATTTACTCAAACGTCAGGAGTGCCGCAGGGTTCCATACTCGGTCCAATGTTTAATATATTAATCATTAATGATATTGTTGACAACCTTAATGTACATCATTTACTCCAGGATTATGATTGCTTCAGCAAAATCTTGACGTTCTTAATAACTGACTTAACCCAAATTTAATTTATATTATTCAGTTTGTATGCTGTTATACAGGGTGTTTACGAACTTGGGAATATATTTTTAATGGGAGGTAGTACTTGGTAAAAGAAGTCGATTGCTAAAAATTTACCTTAGTAAAAGTTCCTCAGAAGTGGCAAAAAAAAAATATTTTAAATAATACATCAAATTGTTTGAGAACCGCTGACGAAGCTAGCTGTATGCGAAAGTTATGGCCATAGACATATAATAATGTCTATGGCTCTGGCAGTGTTGCCAAATTTTATCTCAACGCCCATTATTTAGCGACAATTTTTTTCTTGTTCCAATAGAATTAGATAAATA
>JANEYF010005612.1:0-66061 GCA_029963845.1 Rhamnusium bicolor | reverse complement strand
TTGGATTATACAAATTGATATTGTAAATTTGTTATTCACAACGATTGGGGATTCTCACCCGTGTTTGTAAATTATGAAAACAATACCTCTGCGATGCTTCATCGGTAAAATGTACGAATGAAATTCCGATCATAACAATTTTTGGACTCGTGGCAAATGGTACAGTTTAAACTGTTCCTCCTGTAGGGTTCTTAGCACTGAGGAAGCCGGCGCCAAGATATTTTCGAATTCATTTGCAATGTCTCGTACTTGTACCAGGGTAATTTGCGACTATGTTTAAGATTGCTTCCTCAACATGATATCCCCTCAGAGAGCCGGTTTCTATTAAACGTCGAACAACATTCTGAAATATTCTATTATATGGAATTATGACACTTGAGCCATGTACACTTATGTTCGAAATGTCACCATATTCTAGATATACAGTGTTAAAGATGACTAGACCTAGCCATATATTTTAAAATGTCCTCCGAACTGTTTGGGTTATCTTTTAATATTTTAATATACAATATTACGAATATCGACTCAATCATCACATCAGCATAAGTTTGGTTAACATTAATACACCAGGTGATTTATTTTCCTAGACCATCTTCCTTATTAAAATCTCAACTTGGAAAGTGATCCCATTTCTGACAAAACCAGAAATATTCGCAGGTGTTTCTTAAATGCAATTAATTATCTAGCATTCTCATAGGATATGACAGGCAACTGAATTACACATTCAGCAGTTTTTCAAAATATAAAATAGACCTATCTATATTCTTTGAGGTTAAAGGTACTGACTTAAAAAACCTTATAACTCCAATATTCGTTTGACCATTTTATTTTTCAAAAAACTCTCGAACAGAAAATTTAAAATGTTCTTTGTTAATACACTTTAATAATTTTAGACCATCCACTTTACTGACATGTTTTTTATTGCAAATTTTTATACCGTAAATGTTGCATAATATAGTATATACAAGTATGGTGATAATGTATGAAACAAATTATATAAAAAAAAACTTTCCAGGAGGGTTTTCGTAAAAAATCCTCACCAATCAATTTCGTTTTTCAAAAAGGCATCTTTTCTGATAAATGGCATTCTTTGATTGTGTTTTGTTTTCGAGCTATGTCGTCAACGGCATTTTTTTTAAATGCCGTTTCTAATTTTTTATGGATTCGTATAAAGAACGCTTTTATGTATACGCAGATATAAAAAAAGTTAAAGAGGAGAGTTTTCGAGATATTTGACCTCAATGTGTCAGTCATTTTAAAAATTGGAAAAATAAGCTTGAACAACGACATCGTTATCGCCGTATCTAGTTTACACCTTTAATCAAATCCGTCGAAAAAACATCAGCTGACAGATAAGAAAATGACAGCGACTACATAACTAAAAAAAAATGGAATTAAAAAATTTGGATTGAAAAATTTTTTTTAAATCATTCTAAAATAAATTTGTCTTGAAAAATAAAATATTACTAAATAATCTATTGAAATACTGAAGTAATTGGGTAATAGTTATTACACTGAAGACGAACTTAGGGTAGACTTAAAACTTAATTAAAAGTTAAAAATTTTGACCGCGATTGAAACTTTGAAGTCAAATATCTCGAAAACTTGCCTCTTCATCATGTCAATTTTTGCAATTTTGCAAATAGGAGTCCTCTATTCGAATCCATAAAAAATATATAGGTTGCCATTTAAAAAATGCCCATGACGTCATATCTCGAAAACAAAACATAATCAAAGAATACCATTTACCAGAAAAGATGCCTTTTTGAAAAACAAAATTGTCAGAGGACTTTTGGGAAAACTTTAATGGAAAGTATTATTGAATATATTCCATACATTATCACCACACTATGTATATTTCGATGGTTAAAATACGAAACTATGGTGGCCGATTGTTGCTAAATTTTGCAGGATAAGGAAAAATAAGTTGGGATGTTGTTTATTACTTGTATTAGTTTTATTCATTTATTATTTCTTGGAATGAGTTTGTTTTTATAGTATTGATTTTATTAGATATGGTACTTGCATTAAACCATCAAAACCTCATAAATAATTGCAAAATCGTTTCTGTGTATCATGGGCGTAGAGTACAGATGCTTTGCTGTCATGCGACGTTCATAATGACTTGCGGAAAATATTTCTTGATTCAGTCTGTGTTCTTTCAACTTTCAGGTTCATATTGCATTAGTCACGCCCGACATGCCTCACTGTTGGTGCGCTATGTTTATCATTTTATTTGTTGTACTGTGATGTGATGTCATTTAATAATAAAGTATGGCAGACATACTGAGGTAGAAAGAGACGGTTATTTGATGAAGTGAGTCAAATTCGTGAGTGAATTCCCGGATTTATTCTATAATGGTGCTAAAATAATTTGGCAAAGTGTGCGAAAGTTGATGTGCTGGGATAAGCGTGATTGTGGACTTCACGTAAATAGTGGACACCATAAAAATAAAAAAAAAAGGCATGCCTTCGACAACACAGTTTGTTTGATTTACTATTAATGCTGATTGTCTGTGATGTTCCGCTGCACATACTCGATAAACAACCATTTCGAGTTCTGGAATAAATGCAATGCCAAAGTGAACTTACCAAATCGCGCTGGCGTTGTCTTAACTATCTGTGTGCGTAGACCTTGAGTAAATAAGATGAAATATGATTAAAAACGCTGCGGCTGTAATTTGACTTTGTTGATGAGACAATATATTGTAAAAAATTCTATTTTCATCATATTATAATTACAAATATGACCTTACCCTTGATTTCACCTCATTACTGGCTAACAAGGAAGAACTAAGTCAGTGTACGAGCAATTACCGGGGTGTTGCTGGAACGTTGAAAAATTTGAACTGTCAAAAAAAGTCAAGAGTTGATGTTTGTGACTGATGGCGTCGATGACAATGTGTTCGGTAGGCCGCTCTTTTTGCAGAATGA
Organism: Rhamnusium bicolor; assembly: GCA_029963845.1. Lineage (NCBI taxonomy): Eukaryota > Metazoa > Arthropoda > Insecta > Coleoptera > Cerambycidae > Rhamnusium > Rhamnusium bicolor. The sequence continues at coordinate 63,127 of JANEYF010005612.1, read as the reverse complement.
GTTGTACGTTTATTATTTGTTACGATGTAAGATATGCTTACATCTTGTAGCAGAAACTATTCAGGTTTTCAGAGGTGGATGCGTGTGTGGTAAATAAAAAGTGTTTTCGTCTCCTAAACGTCTCCGTGCATTTCACCTTAAATTGTCCCACGGTATTTCTATTTGCCACCGCCGTTCTTATAGTTTACGGGCGTCTTTAAAACAGCTTTTTATTATGCTGAATATTTCAACAAATAAAGTTGTGATACATACGATTCCCAATCCAGATGAGGCTGAGCTCTTGAAGAAAGCCAGACAAAATTCAAGAAAGATATTTTCCGTTAAAACAGTTTTTTAAAAAATATTGCGAAGAACTATAAACCATTAGATGAAAGCATAAAAAAATTGAAAACAGTGCGTTGTCGTTGGCGGAGACACTGAGAATAGTGGACGAAGGCGTCTGCTGCTCGATATAGGTGACGCGGCAAATGAGCGCGTTGAAAAAGGATTTGCAAGTGTATATTTAACGTAATAGTTTTACTACAAGTAAGACAAGTATGTGATGGTACAGCCCCAGATCTGTTAAGACTATTTTACGTATGCGTATTACATCAGTAGATGTCAGACCAGGTCATTCCAAAATATAAGAATATATTTTCGCCGACAGAACATCCTCGTGGGAGGCAACAAAAGCGCGAAAACATGTACAATTAGCTATAAAAATATTTACACATCTTCTCTAGTTTATTGATAAACAAATGGTTCATCAAGAGAAGCTAGTTAAGAGGGTACATTTTGCATACATTGTTATAAATTGTATCTCGTATTAGTTAATTTCGTACGTCACTGTCCCACGGAGACATTCTTGACAGCCTACCATAAATCATATTTGTGAGTTTATACTTTAATATTTTGCTAAATTAGATTTACTCGGTTTTGAAAGATGGAGCTAGCAATCACAAAAACTGAATTTTTGACTTATATGGTTGTGTGGTTGTGAGATATCAATGTTTATAAACTTTTAATATAAAAAGATCGAAATAAGAAAAATATCTACTTACTAGGTCTTGCGTTAACCATCGATTTACATATTTACCCCTTGATAAAAACTGAATTTCATATAGTAACCAAATCGAAAGATAAAAATACTTATACATACATTTATACAAAATTTCTCGTTATGACATATACTCACTAAAATTTATCGGTCTAAAAATTGAAATTTCCTTAAAGCCGTAAAATAAAAAGATCGTTTTCATTTTCTTAATCCTCATATTTCCTAACGGCTCTTTACCGTTAAACGAAAAACTGTACCGTCGTTTAATTTCAAAACAATTTACGAAAGAAATTACGAAAAATTCCTCACGAGCGCAATCTAAATTATTATTCTCAAGTCCCGAACGATTATCAGGTTTCCTTCCCTTATTTTTAAATATCAAGTTAAAGAATGTAATTTTCTGGCATAATAGAAATAGGTGAGCCATAATAACGTATAGAAGGTATTATTATATCTTTGCAATTATTATTTGCTGATTTATTTTACAGTTTTATTAGTTTTTAGATGGAATTTAATTTATATATAAATACGCACACATAAGGCGAAAACTTTTAGGTTGCAAACAAAAGTGCAAATAATCCAGACCGGAGAAAAGAAAAAACTCTTTGTTATTTAACAAGCTTTCGAAAAAATTTCTCCTTTCTTCAGGACATTAATGTGAGGTTACTGTTTAAAAAGGTTTATACATTTAAAATAAAATTTTGTCCATATTAAAATAAAAAAATCACAAACACCTCTAAATACCTTCGAACATTAACGTCAAAATATGGAGGACTGCCATCTTGCAGGAACTACAGTTTTGCAGGAACATCTGGATATATTATATTAGGAAATATGATCGCTAACAAATTAAAAATGTCAATAATTGAGGTACTAATAGTGCTTTGAAGGATCGTAGTTGCTTAAACGACGTTTCGGCAGTGTCACATCTGCCGGCTTCTGGTACTCAGTTCCAGTAATAAGATGTCGCGAACCTGAAGACGACAGATGGGACTCTTTCGAAACTTCGTTTAAGCAACCATGGAACCTTTGCTATAATTTATAAACGACCCATAAATCATAAGTCTTATAATTTAACGTATAACACAATAACATGCTTTCAAAGTTCCTGCCATTTAAATTATTTTTGTCTGCATCGCGACGCTCATATCGTAATCATCAACGACGTCGTTTTACGTGAAAATTTATTAGTATCTAATTGTATTGGCGGACAAAAAATATGTATTTTTTGTAACATGTACCTGAGTAGCATATCCCACTGGAATAATGCCTTCTGATTACAGAAATGACAAGCAAAAGTCGTAACTTAGTAGTAACGTTGTTTTGTTACAATAATAAAACATTATGGGCAGGAATAACAGTAATTAAATATGATTTGAACGAAACAACTACTCAGAGGGCAAATATCCCGATCTGCATTGGTTTATACCTTCAAATCATGATAGATCGGTAGCCAATATCATGTCAATTCCTAACCAGACATAGACCGGTTTCGACCTTATTAGTTCTCCCTCAGACGCGCAAAGTGAATTCATAAAATGAAAAGTCATAATTTCTGTTTCTTTAGCTAGTAAGTTCCACTCCTTAAGTCGGGAACCAAGAAGTTCTGCTCGTTGTTTTGACCGCCTCAAGTCACGTACCAAATCATTAAATTCATTTTGAGCAATTAAGTGAGGGAATTGGTCAATATATTGTAACAGTCATTTGACCAAATGAAGTTACTCTGTTTAATAGAAAATGATTTTGGTGTGATGTACACTTTAATGTTACTTATTAGTAATATATAGTTCCCTTTTTTTAGCTCCCCTTGGGCCGCCACTGGACCAAATACCGCGATACGGTAAACGTCTGTTTGTGTGCCTTGCCGCATTTTTTTTAACTCCCAATTCCTTGGGTTAAGGTAGTTGGAGTTTTTATTATGGACCTTATTTATAAATTTGAGCTTGAACTAGTTTTACGGAACCTAACCTGTTTACTGAGCTACTTACTCTCTTGGACCGTAACTAAGTCCTTGGATCTCTGTATTGACGTAATATCACAGAAGTTTTAACGAAATCCTTGGTTGGATGCACCATTTGGATTCACCTGTTGGAGTTTGAACCTTCGTTGTGTGAAAGATTAGTGACACTATTGGTTTCCTGAATATCACGATCAGCATAGCAGTGCGGAACAGTGTCCATGGTAACCCATGTAGGGTGAGACGTCTAAACCTTCGGAAGAACACTCAATTTTCGACATTTGGTTGATTGTTTTTAGGCCTTCAGCCGAATAAACATTTTCTTTTTGGCCTTCAGCCAACCAAATTTCACTTGAAGCCTTCAGCTTATAACATATTTGTATTTTTATTTTAATGTGAGGAATTAGCTAATTCTGACAGGTTACAGTTAAGCTGCATCGTGTATAACACCATTTGAGATACATTATTCCTTATACATTTTAATATGAATTTTCACAATAAATACATTTATGGTGATTTCTGATTTTAAATACCTATGAATGATTTTAAGGCCCCTGAGTAGCCACAGTTATAAGTTTAAGAAATCTTTACTTTTGGGCATAGGTGTTTTTATTACAAATGGTTACTAGGCCCTTTTTTATTTTTGTCTTTAAGTATTTTATAATCGAAACACGACCCAGCCTCCAAACAAATAACGAGATCCGGGTAGCTACCTTCCAAAACCCTCTTATGAAAGGAAGTAGGTAGCAATATATTCTCTTATCTCGATCGTGAAATGATATACGGTCGAAAATTTGATTTTGGCCATTTGGAGTGACAACTTTTCTTGATATAATTTTTTCATAACAATATGCCCAATACGATTTCTGCATTTTGGTCTTTTATTTCTAAATGTAGTATTTTGAAACTCTACTATTACGAGAAAAAAATTCAATACGTGTAAAAGCATGTCACTTATAGAGGTGATTCCCAAGAAAAAATAGGACAAACTGTTCTTAATGACTTAAATATTACATATTAAGAAACGATTTAGAAACCTCAATGAGGAGAATTTATTTAATATAAATATTAGTTTAATTGACTGTAATTTTTGCACTTGAAACTACTAATGTAAATGTAGTTTATAATAATTTATTAAATAACTATAAACTTGTCTTAAACAAAGTTGCACCTATTCAAACTATAAATTGTTCTACAAATGACTACCATAGTATGATAATGGAAATTAAAAATAAAAGTAAAGAAAGGGATAATGTTTATACAGTTTTTAGAATTAATGATACAGAGGAAAATTGGCATAAGTATAAGAAGATAAGAAATGCAGTGGTTAACCTTCTTAAATTAAAAGAACAGCAACTTTATTACAATGAAATTGATAAAAATAACGGTTGATCCATATTTAATGTGAAAAACATTAAAAAAATTAATTAACCCAAAAACTTTAATAATACTTTTCATATGGGTATTCAATTTGATAATGATGTTGCAATAATTCTGTGTAAAAATGAATTGAATATTGTTGAAAATTTTCAATAAATATTTTATACAGAGTATTAAGGAAATTGTTGACAGCATTGGTGATCATGAAAGTTAGTAACAATAATTATACCGATTCTTGTTTGAAACATTTTTAAATTAATTAATTTGCAAGAAGTAAAAAAAGATGGTAAATAAATTAAACGATAAAGGGTCTACAAGTGCTATACTAAGCTCTAAAGTAATAAAAACCTGATTTGAGGTTACTGGACATGTTTGGTTCCATTTTTTATAAATATCTCTGATTCTGGTAAATTTCCTGATAATTTAAAAACTAGCACAGTTTTCCTATAGAGAAAGTTAACAACACTAATAAGTCATGGGAATTTCGACCAATTAATAATCTGCCAAGTTCTGAAAAACTTCTAGAAATGCTAGTATATAATCAGTTAATAGATTATTTTAACAGTAATAAATTATTCTTTGTTAATCAGTCTGATTCCGTACTAATCATTCCTGTGAATCGGCCCTGGCAATTAAAAAATAACTGAATGGATACAAAAATTAGATAAAGGAAATTACACTATAGCTGTTTTTCTAGATTTGAAACGTGCCTTTGACTCTATTGATCGTGATATACTAATAAAAAAGCTTGCTATGTACGGCATTCAAGGTAAAGTTTTAGCCTGGTTGAAAGACTATTTAACTGATAGGGAACAAGTAACGAAAATTGGTGAAGTCATATCTTTACCTATAACTAATAACTATGGAATACCACAGGGAAGTGTATTAGGTCCCTTATTATTTACTATATATATATATTAATGATATAAACGAATATCATGATTGTGATTTTTTAAACTTATTTGCCGAAGACACTCTACTGTCAGTAAGCAGTGAAAATTTAGACAGCCATAAACAAAATGAACAATTCACTTAAAAAAATGTCTCAGTATCTGAAAAACAATAAACTGAAAATATATATTTTAAAATCAAGGCAGTCATTATTACTACACCATATAAATATACAAATATCAACACTAATTTAATAAACCTAGAAATTGACAATATCCAAATCGATGCGGTCAATGAAGTAAAATATTACGATTCATGTTAGATTAGATAATCATCTACAATTTAATGCAGATTTTGTTTATATACAGAAAAATCGCAAAAAGTTATACTTTTCCAGAATATCCCAAAATTTATCAGTGACAACTAAAATTACTATTTACAATACCATTATTTAGCCACACTTTGATTATTGTGCCAGTATTTTGTATTTTTTGATTTGAACAAAATAACTGCCTTCAAAATTACAGAATAGAGGAATGAGGGTTATTTTGAAATGCAACAGATATATTCCAATCCAACATATGCTCTCTTCTCTGCAGTGGATATCTATTAAAGATAGATTGCTTTATTTGTCTATGCTATTCATTTCGCCAAAATATTAAATAACTTGTTTCCAGAATATTTTCAAAAATACATAACTGTTACAAACCAAATACATCAATATAATACAAGAAATAACAAGAATCTATATATACCAAGACAAAATCTGAGTCAAACAATGAAAATTGTGTGCGTATCCTCATGTATGTGTTCGTGTGTATATATGTATGTGAATTTATAAATTAATTAATACAATATATTTACGTTTTAAATATGTGCACATATACACATATGCATACATTTTCTTGCTAAATTTAAATTAGTGTTATATTATAAATTAATTGTGTTTATTTATCACTATATTTAATAAGTTTGTATATTAGGATTCTCTTATTCAACAATAAAGATTATTATATTATAGTTCAAAATATAATAGATGAAAATACATTTGGTTTTCTGTTTGTTCATATTCACATTAATACACAAATAGTAAATTTTCGTAAACCCGGCCGCTCCCCTACTAACTGTTACTGTTGAAGCAATAATTTTGGTCAATACAAAACCTTTTGATTTGTTATTATCCCAAATATCAATTACATGTTTTTAAACGATTCTTGGATAAAACATATGATTAATTTTATAAATTGTAAACAAAATATAATACGATCTTTGATTGCAGAAAATAGTGCAGAAATAGAACATTAAAATTTTAATAATCTACGATGAAACGAACATTTAGATTCGAAATAACTAGCCCATCTTTAAAATGACAGTTGCAAGTAGCTGTGCAATAAATTTAAGGCAATTTAAACGTTTATTCAAATAATGTTAAACTGACAAATATTTTGTAAATTAATATTTTGTTTGTTACTATTCAAGAACCTGAAATGAAATATAATGCTAATTAACACTGACGTAGTTTTCCACGAAACACCAAAAAACACTATATACTGCACTTGACGTGAGTTTTACCAACCAAGTTGACATCATCTGGAGATGATTAAAACTTAGTAGTAATCATCATGCCAACTTGGTTGGCGAAACGCGTCGAGTGCATTATATGGTGGTTTGGTGTTTCTTGGAAATCTACGTCAGTGTTATCTTAACATCAAAGGTTCCAACCAACTTCAGGACAACACTAATTCTTACTTATTACAGCTCATTAATCGCTTCGAAATATTGAGTTCTAAAAACGCGTACATTTATGTATGCAATTTTTATAATTAGTCGAGGTGTGAGAATGATGTGTGGCATGCTAGATGTTATCAAAAACAAATGAACTTTATGTAGATAAAGCGGCGGCGTATGCTGTTTACAATTATATAATTGATTATCACCGCCTACTATTTAGCATTCAATACATTAAATTGTTTTTTTTGTACACACCCTATTCGAAATGTATAACATTGATGAGGGATGTTTTCTGGGTATTTCCGGAATATGAGTAACTGTTTAGAAATTTATCTGGTTATTTTAAACAAGATTATAGTACACGGTATATTGAGGATAGGCTCAAAAATTGAAGTAAGCAGATAGTTTTGCAAACATGGAATAATCGATTATAACAGCTTTTAAAGAGAACTGAATCACCTTAAAACAAAATGATAACTAAATACAATCTTAAACGTTTTTTTTATTTTTTTTAAGCGGCTGACTGAAAAATAACATTATTTGGTATTTTAGACAAGATTAAGTTTTAACAATAGTTCAGAATTTCCGGATTCGTATTAACAATTTTGACGTACTCTTCTTTTCTACACATGAGCAGAAGTGTCACTTTGACGCCCAACACTACGGCGGTGCTCACGGTACGGATATCTCGGGCGCCAGTTTCTGTTTAGAGTGCAGAAACACCACTTTACTCTATCGGCGGGACGATAGAGGCCGGGCAACTACAGTGAAGAAACGGATAAGCCAGGGGTCGGGAAAAGGTAACTTACACACTACAGTTAATGAAACGACTCTTATTCAATATATTTACATTTATTCTACATACTAATTATTATTTACACTATATATACATCTTAGTAAGTAGCCTACGGCTAACGGTTCTTACACTACTAGGTTATTTACAACTTATACTACAAACGGTCTTAATTACAGGCGAGCGGGGAAGCCTACCGGTTGGGAGTTTAAAGAGACTACGGTAATGTCAATCCAAGTCACCCTGCAGAATATGACGTGCTCAGGTAGCCTGGAGGACAAGCGGTTACGAACCTCCAACGAGATTACTTACTGTGCTGGTCGGCGTAGTTTTTCGGTCAGCGGCCAGACGGAAACTGATTTGTTTGTTACCAATCTCGGGGTCCTTCACGTTGGGCGGGCACAGGAGTGCCTAGGACAATATGCGCGATTCGCGATTTACGTACTGTCTGCAGCTCGGCAGATTTGAACTGTTTATACAAACGGATTACTACTACCTATCTTACAAATAACAATTATACTATTACACTGGTCTGCAACGAAATCCTCCTTTAAAAAATTATGCTATAAGTATGAAGATTTTAATGCTCTGAATCTATTCCCGTTGGCCGATTTTTTTTCTATCACGTCTAGATTTTTTTATATGAATTTTTTTTTAAATTTCATAAATTTAGTTTTTTTTAAATTTTTTTTTTGTCAACATCAAGAACAGTATACATACATACAAAATAAGTTTTAGCGAGTTGTAAGAGAAAGAAAGAAAGTATTGACAGTGATTTTTATGGTAGTAGATATGCGCATGCGCAGTATTCGCTGTGACTTTACTTTCTTTCTCTTACAACTCGCTAAAACTTATTTTGTATGTATGTATACTGTTCTTGATGTTGACAAAAAAAAAATTTAAAAAAACAAAATTTATGAAATTTTAAAAAAAAATTCATATAAAAAAATCTAGACGTGATAGAAAAAATCGGCCAACGGGAATAGATTCAGAGCATTAAAATCTTCATACTTATAGCATAATTTTTTTAAAGGAGGATTTCGTTGCATACCAGTGTTATTAATGAGCAACTGACAATACCACTATTAAGGGCGCGGTACTACAATGTTTAAAATATCTTTTGAATCAGACAAATAGCACCTAGTTACATATTTTAATTCTATAAAATAATCACTTCGTTACACAATAAAAAAAAATATATATAAAAGTGTCATCCGCAAATAATATAAAATCCGTTACTTTTGCATTTACAGCAAGAACATTAATACATAGGGTGTCCCGAAATTAGCATGCAAATAATTCACCCGCGAATTCCACGATCAAAAATAAAAGAAAAAGCTCCCATAAACAAGGGTCGAAAAAATGCTCCCCAAACGGAGAGACACGGTTTTCTCAAAATATAGGCAGAAGGCAAAAACCAGAAACCGGTCTGCAAATGGTATACGCGACAGCCTCAAGGAATTCTATTTATTTGGTAAAAATCTTTTATAGTGGCAACACAAGTAACAATTTCAGTTTTAAAATGCTCCTCTATAAGAGATCCTCAGAGCTTATTTCTAAGACTACTGATAAACGTTAATAGTCTGAAAGAACTCCAGAAAACTGATTTAAAACCCTTATAAGCGTATAGGAGCCCACCTAGAGAAAGGCCTAACATGCTTCTTTTTAAAACTACTATTATAACGATATTGTATATGGGCCTAATGAATAGTTTGTGACGTGCTACTACCCCATCAAAATGCTTATTTTTTCGTGGGCGTCATGTCACTTTGGCACCTTTCAGTACAGTAGCTGTAATTTTGTACTTTTTATTTCGGTAACGGTCTCGAGCGCCAGTTCCTGTTTTAAAGCGTAGGAACACCACTTTATTCTATCAGTGGTATGATAGAAGCTAGGATAACTCAGTGAAGAAACGGAATGTCCAGGTCGTCTGTGTGTGTTGTTGTCTTTTGCGTAGCAATGACTGCCGAAAATGATTCTCGGTGTTCAGATAAACTTTATTACTTATATCTTTGCCTTTAAATAAAAGTTAGAATGCAAACGGTACTTATTCTATTTGTTCTTGATTGAATTCATAGACGGAAAAACCCAAATACACAGAAAAAATATATATATAAATACAACTTTATTAAGGGAGAACAAAAAAAAAAACAATGTAAATACTAGTTTTTATATACAAGCGATACAGCCTGGGAACCAAGCAAGAGGTTTATGATACGGCAAAGTTTCGGAGACTATATTTACGGTATTTACTTATAAGCAGGTAATATCAAAATAATTACTACAAGTAGTTATGAAAGCAATCTACGGTTATTGGGGTCTATGGCAAGCGGTTAGTGATACTATGGTCTTTGGTGCTTAAGGAGGAATTACAGCGGACGGACGGGCGGTGCAGAACTATCCATGTGCTAGTGGTTACGGAGTGCAGACGTGCCACAATGGGAGGATGTCAATTCAGCGACAGACGGTATATATGACTAGCTACTCGTGGATGTGCTATATCTGTAGATCAGAGACTTATGTCTATAGTGAATACAAATATGGCTATGATATTACGCCACGCGGCACGGTGAGGTTCCTTTCACAGTTCTAGAGAAAAGCCTTACTCGTGCTGAACAGAACGATTACTGCATTACTTCCCACGACAGGATGAGGTTCCTTTCACAATTCTAGAGAAAAACTTTACTCGTGCTGAATCTACTAATGAAATTCCGATAGCTTAATGCTGACCTTGTGATATAGCACTAGGCTCTAATTTATTAATTCGCGTCTTTAAGGCACACTGTCCCTTGAGCAGAAACTAACGGACAATTTTTTTGAAATAAAAAAAATACATTTAATAAAATCGAGTTTTTTTGCAACCTTCTAATTTGACAAGTTTTTTAAAAATTGTTTAATTAATTCTAAAAATTCATAAAAAAAACATGTAAAATCCTTTTTTAGTATTTTTCGATTCGATGAAAATTAAGAGAAATAAAGGGGGTGTCAATTTTAAGTGACTAACCCTGTACATTATATTTGAATCAAATATCTTTAAAAATGTATAAAATATATGAAAAAATACCCTGTATTTCAGTAACAAATCATCTTAGGACATATGGTAATAGGAACTTTTCATCTTGAAATGCTGTAGGGAATAACATGTAGTGGCATATAATTAATTAACTCCCTGTATTATGTCATACATGTATGAACATACTTACGTACTGACACATATCCTGTAGCCAATCCAGATTTTGACGTCATCAGTACCTACATTTCGAGCACTAGATTACAAGTACAGCCCAAATTCATCTATCAGAGGATTTTCGAATATTCTGTATATTCTTGAAAAATCAACAGATTACAAAACGTAAATAATTTTGCTTAGAAATAAACAAAACGATATATACATAAACATACAGAATAAGTGAGAGAATATATTAACAATTAGTACACCAGACTACATCTGTATTAAAATATACAAAAAAAACTAAAGTATATTTTTATATTATTTCCTTTTTACGGATACAAAGAGTATTAAAAAATAATAATACGCACTTCATTAAGTATTCGTCGGTTGCGAAAAATTTGCTAATAAAAAAATCGTCCACGTACCGCTTAAATTTTTCCACCTTGTTCATTTGAAATATCTGCAAATAGCTTAATACAATACCCTCCCTCCGCCGCCGATTCTTAATAACCTCCCTTTTATTTTTAATTCTCACCGAAAGCAGACATCACATTTTCAAGCCTTATTAATCTCGGAGGAATATTTTCAAGAATAAAAAATTAAAACCCAAAGCATAATGTTCTGTGCAGGGGGCAGGAGGCGATAGGTGCGGCAATAGATGGACCTTTATTGGTACAGTGGTGCTGAGGGAAAGGACTAAGGGCGAGCTATTTTCAGTTTGCTTCTGAATTAATCAGTTGTTGTGTTGACACTCATTTAAGATACGGTGTGTCTTAGTTTCCACTGTATCTTGTATTCAAAATATAGAACATAAAGTAACAGGCCCGAGGATATCCTTTGAGATATGAAACCCAGGATTACTACGACATTTTTTCTAGGTCAACAATAAACTTCATTTGCGTTACGTCACTATATAGACAACCAACATTACTTAAAATCAAACCTCTATTTCAATTAATTTACTTGCAAATATGGACTCTATATACAATGACCTTAAAGATGAGATTAAATATGTTGTAAATGTGCTATTTGTTTTTAATTTATTATAGTCCAGTCACATTAGAGGTTTCACCTCGGAATGAGAGATAATAAGCTGTAAACTTGTATAAACCTTTATTTCGGCGTTCTAAAAGTTGTCTCAAAAGTCTCATAAAATCTCGTGTCCGCGACTTAAGATATTCAAGGTCAAAGGTCACAAAATCGGTTTTTTGCAAATATCTCGCTTCCTATGGTATTAATGCCATTTGCATTTATTATAAAAATTGTAGAGAATAAAATTCTCTACAACTTTTTGTCCCAAACATTTTTTTATATACTCAACCATTTTTGAGATAGAGGGCGGAGAGCGCCGCACTTACCTACTCACAGCATAATGTAAGGTCAACCGTAAGTCCCGGTAAATAATACGCCGTATAAATTCTATAAATCATTAAAAAATATGTAATTATGAATAATTTGCATTGTTTATTAATTAATACATTATATTTAATGATATTTTTCATTTATCGAATACATATTTGTTTAATATTACTTACCTTTCTGTGTAATCAAAAAATTGTTGAGTGGAATACTTTAAGTAAATTTTAATTATATTCTAATATATATGTTAATTATATTTTAAATAGAAAAAGAATAGAGTAAATACATTTTAATTATATCTTTATTTAGAAATACTTTTTCATATATTTATTACAGTTGAAGTTCATATGTGGGGTAGTTTTTCAAAAAGTTTCATAATTAGAAGGACTTGAGTCCTAATTTTCTTCTTCTTCTTCATCATCGTCTTCCGGTCGCTCGAAAATTTCCAATTCAATATAATCATTATCGTTGTCAAGGATATTTGTCTCTAGATCTTCGAGAATTTCGGGGTCAAATGTACTATCTTCATCGAGATCGCTTTGAGACGGTGAAGCATTGAGGCACGCTTGCCCATTACACTGGCCACAAGTTAAAGAATATTGCAACCCCGATTTCCTGCATCCGCAGCGTGAACCACAACCATTCTTGCAGTTGATTACACGGAAAGGTAAGTAATATTAAACAAATATATATTAGATAAATGAAAAATATTATTAAATATAATGTATTAATTAATAAATAATGCAAATTATTCATAATTATATATTTTTTTAATGATTTATAGACTTTATACGGCGTATTATTTACCGGGACTTCCGGTCGACCTTGCATTTGCTGTGAATAGGTAAGCCCGGCGCACTCTTCGCCCTCTATCTCAAAAACGGTTGAGTATATAAAAAAATGTTTGGAACAAAAGTAGTAGAGAATTTTATTCTCTACAATTTTTATAATAAACGCAAATTGCATTAAAACCATAGGAACCAAGATATTTGCAAAAAACCGATTTCTGTGACCTTTGACCTTGAATATCTTAAGACGCGGACACGAGATTTTATGAGACTTCTGAGACAACTTCTAGAACGCCAAAATAAAGGTTTATACAAGTTTACAGCTTATTATTTCTCATTCCGAGGTTGACCCTCTTTTTTGGCTTAAGTGACTGACTTATTAGCTTGAAACTTAAGATAGATAGATAATTTTGTTCACCAATTAGTAAAGATACAAATTTTGTACATTTGGAAAGTCATTGTACAAACATATAGAAAGGGATATAAAAAACAAGAACCAAAAAAAGGGAAGAACATAAAATGTACATAGTACGTATTTCAAGTTTAGTGAGTTTGTATGAAGCAAAATTGCTTTCGATGCAATGATAATTTCTTCGAGCAACATGAAGGGATAGGTAATGGGTAACTCTTTGTCATCATTCATTACCAGTTTCTTCATGAACAGATTCGAAACAGGAGCAAACGCAGAATTCGAGTATTTCCCCAGGGTTGCTTAGGTACGTGGATGATATTTTGCAGTGTTTGATAAAAGTCGCTGATATTAACTTTGTTTCTAAATTAAACAGTGCTTTCGCGTCAGTTAAATTTACATATGAAATTGATAACTGTGGACAACTACCATTTTTAGATGAATTAATAATTAGAAATAGTGAAAATACGTTAGAATTTGACATATACAGAGAAGATACAAGTAATTTTAAGATATATCCCTCAGGACTTTCACCATTGTGTTCAACACAACGAGTTTTAATTTTCTAGTTCATCGCCTATTAAGCTTCCCTCTCAATAAGGAGAGATTAGGCAGTAATAGATATTCTGTAAGTTTAGTTGATAAAATAAAAGGTTTTTCAACATGGGAAATATGTTTTCAATTTGACATTGTGGCCATATTTGAAATGTCAAAATCGTGTGTCACTGTTAGTTGTATACAGTAAGGTTTGCAATTTAATCATGGAAAGATACACACCTCAACAACGTTTGGAATTTTTTTATCAACATAATTGTTCTTTTATTGCAACTTTTACCAATTTATGGTCGTCATAATCGGCCCAGTGTGCTCACAATTCGTCGAACTGTTGAAAATTTTGAAGATACTTTTTCCTTACACAATGTTCATGTGACAGTAAGACAAAGAACTGCTCGAGGTAATGAGAATATTGCTGCCGTTCAGGCAAGTGTTGCTGAAGACTCATATTTATCGATTCCAAGGCGTTTTCAAGAGTTGAGACTGTGTAACATCCACCTGGCGTTTTCTAAGGAAGGATTTGGGTTTACATCCTTACAAAATTGTTCTCACACAAGAATTGCAGTCTCTGAATCATGGTAAACGCCTTGATTTCGATAATTTTGTCTTGGAACAACTTGTAAATGATGCTAATTTTTTTTAAGAAAATTATGTTCACAGATGAAGCCCTACCGATCCTCTGAGATCCTCTCAGAGGATCGGTAAATAAACAAAATTGTCGTTATTGGTGTGAAACAAATCCACAAATTATACACGAGAGACCTTTACATTCCGTAAAAGTAACCGTTTGGTGTGGTTTTTGGCATGGTGGCATCATCGGTACCTATTTCTTTGCAAATGAAAATGGAGATGCCATTACTTTCAATGGTGAGCGGTACAGGTCGATGATAATGAACTTTTTATGGCCTGAAATGAATAATATTGATTTAATTAACATTTGATTTCAAGAAGATGGCGCTACGTGCGACACAACCCATGACACAATCAATTTATTGCGTGAAAAGTTCGGTGAGGTAATTATTTCGAAAAATGCTAATGTCAATTGACCTCCAAGAAGTTGTAATTTAACTCCTTTGGACTACTTTTTGTGGGGTTATTTGAAGTCGTTGGTTTATGCCAATAAGCCAGACACAATTCATGCATTAAAATTGAATATTGAACACTGTATTCGTGACATTATTGAATAAAGTGCTTGAAAATTGGGTTCATCAGATTCGGTCCTATAAGAGGAGTAGAGGCGGTCATTTGAATGATGTTATTTTCAGAACATATTGCATGGATTGTACTTCAAAACAAAATAAAAATTTTTACTCTGCCTCCATTCCTTGTTGTCTTATTAAAAAAAGGACATATCACTTTTATTGAAAAACCCATTAATTCGGAAACGTAAATTTAAAGAAACACCTCGAAATTCCCGACATTTCAAATTGAAAGAGAAAATCCGAAATTTGTATCGATTTCATACGATACTCGATATTGGTAAGATTTTTAAACATATAGTTATGACAGTGGTTTTCATCGGGAAATAAACTACCCGTTTTAGGCAATCCAAAAGAAGATTAAAATAAACGAACAGTCAGGGATTTACAAAATTAGTTATAAGAACTGTAATCAAAAGCATGTTGGACAAACTAGACGATCAATACAAACTAGATTCAAAGAGCATATGCCTCATCTCAAATATGGTAGAGTAGATAATTCCAGTGTTGCCAAATATGTGTTTGAATACAACCATAAAAATAGATAGTAGCAATTTATGTTTAATTAGGAATGTAACAAATACTAGATAGTTGGATGCATTTGAAAGCTTGGAAATTACAAAGTGTAAAAATAGTATGAAGAGTGACAAAGGGCCAATCTCTATATGGGATTGGCTCTGTTGGTTAGTGAGTCACGGTTCACTGAGTTTAGGTATAAATACGATAAATTGTCAGCATAAGGTTAGTTTAAATCATCTTTAGATGATGCCAAGTTGGTTGGCGAAACACGCATTGAGTGCAGTATATAATGTTTTGGTGCTTTGTGGAAAACCACGTCAGTGTTAGCGTCTCGTCATTGGCTCCAACTCACTTCAGGACAAAGTCATACTGACAAGTTATTAATATTATTTTTGGCATATATTTGGCACTCGTAAATATGTATGCAAGGAAGGGAGAGCATTTGCTTTTCAATAAACTTTGGTCTATAAGTATTCCTTAGATACATGTTAAAGATCAGTCTTGATTTTTTTTGAATAACAAAAATTCTAGCAGTCAGTGGCCCTACACCAGACCAGGGCTAGGAATTTTTCAACTTTTTGTATCAAATACTCGTTCAAACATTTAATCAAATATTCAAATTAATCAACATTCAAATATTCGATTATCTGAATATTTAAATACCTATTTAGCTATTTCAATAATTTCTTAAAATTAAAATCAAGCTTAACATTTTTATTACTTATAATAAATGTATATAGGTAGATCTAAAGAGCTACATAATAACAAAAATCAAGGTCATAACAATGAAAAATGTACATGATATGAAAAAAATACCTAAACCATTTAAAACTTTTGTTAAACGTACCTGAAATTATAAACTGCGCATCGAATACAAAACAAATTACAAATTGAGTTAAAGACCTGCATAATATGCACTATCTCTCTCCTCTCTCGATGCTTGCAGTGCAAAATGCAGATGCGCAGAGTGTAGATCAGAAATAGAACAAATAGATAAAACCTGAAACTATTACACATAAGAAAATTTGTAAATACTTGAATATTTGAATATCAAAGTATTCGATTATTGAATTATTCGAATAAATCTGTCGTAAAATATTCGAATATTTGAATCACCGAATATTCAAATATTCAAATAAATCTGTCGTGAAGTACTCGAATTTAGAATATACGAATATTTCAATTATCCGAATACGATTCCTAGTCCTATCCCAGACCAGAACATTGATATGTGAGAATAAACTAATACTATTAGCATTAGTTTATTCTTAGTATACCTTTTAATCGTTTTACGCTTTGCACACAAGATCAATATGAGATTTCCATTGAGTAGTGGTGAGAGGTATGTGAAACTTCTCATATGGTCCAAATGCTACTATCCGACCGACATCATAGATGTCTCTGTGGGGGATAGCGACTTGCGAAGCAAGTACCGAGAGCGGCGACCTCTAGCCCAGGTGGACTAACTACTGTTATTAAATATGATTTGAACGAAACAACTACTCAGCGGGCAAATACCCCGACCTGCATTGGATTATACCTTCAAATCATGACAGATCGGTAGCCAATATCATTTGTCAATTCCTAACCAGACATAGACCGGTTTCGAACTTATTAGTTCTCCTTAGTATGCCATAGGTTATGGAACAGACAAATGATAGTGGCCAACCTGCTAGTCATATACTGACTAAGGTAAATTGAGTAGTGGTGAGAGGTATGTGAAACTTCTCATATGGTGCTAATGCTACTATCCGACCGACATCATAGATGTCTCTGTGGGGGATAGCGGTTAGGAATTGACAAATGATATTGGCTACCGATCGGTATAATCCAATGCAGGTCGGGGTGTTTGCCCGCTGAGTAGTTGTTTCGTTCAAATCATATTTAATGAGATTCCCATGTCAATGTGTCATTAATAACCAGTATGTGTACTGAACTATTAGACATCTCTTAAAAGGCAACGTTACAATGTAAATCAGAGCCAGGCAAGCCGTCGCTCCTTATCGTAAGCATTAGGATAGCAGATAATTCATTTTCAATCTGGCTGTCGTTCAGTGCACACTACCCGCGATGTGATGCCAATTATTAGTCTTCCTTGTATGTACTATATCTAATACCTCAATACACACACTGTATGTACCTAGGAATTTTGTTTGTTTACCAAAACAAGCAAAGAAATCTGCTATAGGTCTTCTAAGATGTAAATTTAAAAACGTCGTCACCAGGCACCAACATTATCAAGTACAGTCTTTACTTTCCAATTCATTTCTCCAGCAGAATCAGTGACTATTGTGCTAATATCATCAGCATACATAACTGTTTTTGATGAAATTAGGTAGGTAATACGTGAATAATAGTGGCCCTAAAATAGAATCCTGCGGAACTCCCAAATTAACTTTATATTCCGCAGAATGTACTCAAGTTTCTTCACAGGCACGCCCCTAGAATTCCATCAAATTTTTAATCAAGCTTTATAGCAGTGGGCAATATCCAACAGTTCAATAACTCCATTCGTTGGAGTGAGAAAAAAACATTTCTAATTCTTTGCCATTTAAGAAGTCATCTCAGGTGTGACATCTGCCACCCCGCAGACCGATGCCCCGGGAAATTCAAAAACAAAAAAAGTTTTGAAAAGATCTTTAATAGGTCGAATAGATGTTAAATATGTAACGCATAAACTGACGATACCATGAGGTTCTTATAACTCGTGAAGAGATGTAGATATCGAAAAAATAAATGAAAAGACACCCACAAACTCCCTCTGTCGACTTTGGCAGCCTGCTATCCTCTACAAAAGTGTCAGTCCTTTTGGACGAAAAACAAAAAAAGTTTTGAAAACATTTTTAAAAGATCGAATCGATGTTAAATACACAGGTTTCATAAGGCATTCCTTATGAATCACTCTGTATATTTTACCTGCCGATTCTATAGCGGCATTAATTTCTTGCTTAATAATTGGTGGTCAAATATTTATACTGAGATACAGGCTGTTAAAGTTATTCAGTAATGTTGTTATATTTCAGTTATTTTTTCACACATAAACATAAAAGTCAGTACAATTAGGTTTTTTGACGTGAGAAAATCGAATAAGCATTTTTTGGTGTATCACATAGAGGGCGCTACGTAAGCTATCTTGGTTTGACAGAATCCGTCATAACTTTTTTGTACTTCGTTCATTTATAATTTCATTGCAATTTTTTTATTTAACCACTATTTTTAAACAAAAAAAGGGATACTTGTTTTATCTTCATAAAATGCACCCTTATCGAGATATTTACATTTTAGAAAATCCTGCATAATTTTTTTTTGACTTTTCTGCAGTCATTCTCTCTTTCCTCCTCAAAATGCATGAGTAGTGTTATGAGGACCGAATATTTCCGAGCAAATATTCTCGAATATTACATTATTCCCCCGAGAAGGAACAAAGAAATATTTATTTATTTATACTTTCAAAGCATTTTTCGGGAAAGTTCTTGGGAATATTCTATGGAATGTTCTCAAGAATGTTTCACAAAATTTTATTCAAAGTTTATATAACTATATAAAGACTTTAAAGAATATTTTCTGCGGAATTCACAAAAGTCATTTGTGGAGCACGAGTTTCATTTGGCAACTGTTACGAGGTCAGATAATATGAATTAATATGTATTAAGACAAAATTAAAAGATTTAGCAGCTATTCTAGGTTTACCTGCAGCTACTGAGAGGTCATTTAGTACTTACTTCTTCGTGCACTGTAAGAAAAAATCGATTGACTACAGGGAGAGGAGGTAAATTATTATATATTGTACACGATACAAAATTGCTCAAAGAGACAATAATTTCTGTTAATCTTTTTCCTAAGACCAAAATGTTGCTCAAGTTTCAAACTCAGTAAAGAACTTGCTCTTATAAAAAAAGTCATCGAGCAGCCAAAAGAAAGAGCACTACATAGACTGAATATACATCGAGATCTATTCTCAGGTAAATATTCATCGCTCCAAATCTTGGACCTCGAAATTTTTATATCGACACGAATAACGTATATTTACGATATTGGCAATTTTGACATAGCAAATGCATACAAATGGTACATTAACATATTACCGAACAGTTTCTAAACTAATGCAATTCTAAAAAGGCACTGTTCATAACGATATAATAATTTTGGGGTCCAGATTTTAGAGCGGTAAATTTTAACATGAGATGGAACTATCTATGTATCTTTAATCTATGAGCAGTATCTAGGAACATATCTGATGGTGACGATGATTCAACTTCATCAGAAGATGAAAATATATCACTCCACAATACTAATGCAAGTGTGAGTATAGAAACCTTTTCAGATATTGAGGAGGATGATTAAGACAATTGTTTTATTTTTAATATAAAAATGCGTTTACTTATTGTTAAATTAAAATATTTGACGTGTGTTATATTAAATAATATGAAAGATGATAAATAAAGTTTTATTTTTTATTAACAGAATTGTACTACATTTTTCATTTCCTTTCTTCAGGTTTACTACCACATGGATAATTCTTGGTCATCTAAAAGTACGATACTGGAAAAATATCCCAAAATTATTTATGTGGTAGTAAGCCACAGGAAAGAAAAAGAAAATTTTAGAGAATACCACAAATAACATTCAGACACTATTTAGTTTTCTTGTAATTCCCCTACATTAACTAAAATAAAACGTTATTATTTTGACACCACTGAAGTCATAATTAAATTAATTAATGTACCTAATGTATTATATAATCTAGTTTATACAGTGTGGAAATTAAGTAACGCATAAATTCAGTAATTCCGTTGATATTAATTTTTTGGAAAAAATCTCGAAGGGGTATAGTGATTTTAACTTCAGCAAATATTTTCAGTCTATTTTCAGTTTCTTATGTCATTTATTTTTTTAAGTTATGACGTCATCGACTTTTTTTTAAATGACAACCTATATTTTTAATTATTGATTTTGGTAGTAGTTTTTATTCCGGTTCTGACCGTATAAAATTTTCAATATGTTATATTTGAAAAAAATCGAGAAAAACAGTCAAAGTTCAAATAACAAAAATTCATTAAATTGGGAAAATTTATCTAGTTGCCTAAGTTTGACGGAAAGTTATCGACGGCACATTTTGAAATTATACAAATAGTTGAAAAATCGAACTAATGTGATACACCGGCAACTAGATAAATTTTCCCAATTTAATAAATTTTTGTTATTTGCCGGTGTATCGCATTAGTTCGATTTTTCAACTATTTGTATAATTTCAAAATAAAAACGAATGTGCCATCGATAACTTTTCGTCAAACTTAGGCAACTAGATAAATTACACCAATTTAATGAATTTTTGTTATTTGAACTTTAAGACTATTTTTCTAGATTTTTTTCAAATATAACATATTAAAAATTTTATACGGTCGGAACCGGAATAAAAACTACTACCAAAATCAATAATAAAAAAAATCGATGACGTCATAATTTAAAAAATAAATGACAAGAAACTGAAAATAGACTGAAAATATTTACTGAAGTTAAAATCGCTATACCCCTTCGAGATTTTTTCCAAAAAATTAATATCAACGGAATTACTGAATTTATGCGTTACTTAATTTCCACACTGTGTATTCTCCATAAAATATCTATATTTTCCTAAAAAAAATTAAATATTCTCGAACATTTTCAAAAACTCGAAAATTCCCGAATATTCACAACAATCAATAAATTAAAGGGATTTTACAACACTATGCATGAGAGTTTTTTTGTACGATAGTTTGCTTTTTTTTGTCATGACAACCAAGTTGTCGTGTAAATAAATATTTATTCGATAAAATCGAAACCTATTATTTATGATAAATTATATGTATGTAGTACAAATTTGCTTAGGACAAAATATAATTCACAAGAAGTTACATGGAATGCAAACAAGTCGACCGTGTCAATTTGCAGAAGAACATTACTTTAACAAATAATAAACAAACTAGAATTAAAAAATGTAAATATGTCTATTTAAATATCAGTTCTGTGCCCAAATACTACATGCCTTTTTCTTTCATTATAGCACCCCATCAATTAGCATCCATTTGCAATTAATTCTCCAAAAAGCCTGTATAAACCGAATACATAATTCATTTAAGATCGTACTGAAAAATCGAGGGATATTAGATCCGCAGATATTGGAGGCCATTCGAAATATACAGTGCGCCTCCCCAAATACGAGAACAGCATCATTGGAGTAGTTTTCACAAGCACCAAATCACTGTTTCGCCAACAAAGTTGTACTCTTTTGGGGATGATTTAAACCAAAGATTTAAAAAATTCTTTATATTTTTTCTAGCAAATTATAAAATCTGTTTATTCTTCAATAAACCTTATATTTCATATGTATGAGGGATTCCATTTAAACTTGTTGTTCCCGAGTAAAAGTCCTACATGTTTTTAATTAATTATTTCTTAATTGATTTTCTACAGATTAAAATAGAGATATTAATCCTCCTGTTATTCTAAAGAATACAGAAATCACGTTTACGAGAAAATATATTTAAAATGCTACAACTAATTATTATTTTTAAAAGTGCCCAGATTAGAATTTATATTTTCACGGTGCTCCCTTGAGAAAGGCAATGCGAGGCGGGGCGGGACCTCTATCCACCCCTGAATATATTAATTGAACGACTGTACATTTTTCTTTTAAGTAGCGACACGGTTTTTACAGTTTTTAATGTTAATCTTCTCTAATAACTCACAAGGCAGATCGCTTTGTCCCTCTCTAATTCCGAAACGTAATTAATTGGCCAGAGGAAGACGGAGCATCGGCGTTCGGCAACTTTTTTCATCGGGCCTTGCAAAAATAAGTCGCTATGAATTAGTCAACAAGTTTTAAAAAGTCGGCAAATGTAAACTGCCACTTTTTATTTTGTATGCTCGAATTATTTGCATAATATTGTTTTCAATCCTCTTTTGTTCTTACGCAGATACGGACTGGCTTTTTGTGTAAATCTTTTCGTCCTTTGATTTCTTATTGTGATACAATAATTTAACTAACACATGGAAATCTGTTTTTAAAATGTTTACTATTTACAGAATTGAAGCAAACGAAAATCAAAAATTTACGAAATTAGATGTAAGGACTATAATTAAAAATATGTTGGACAAACTAGACGATCAATTCAAACTAGAATCAAGGAGCATATGATTCATCTCAAATATGGTAGAACAGATAAGTCTAGTGTTGTCGAACATGTCAACGGTAAAATAAGATAGTAGCAATTTAAGATTAATTGGCAATGTAACAAATACAAGATAGCTGGATGCATTTGAAAGCTTGGAAATTACGAAGTGTAAAAACAGCATAAATAGTGACAGGAGACCAATCCTACATAACAATAATAATAATAATCGAGTTCTCGGCACCTGCGGAGAAAAACATCACCTTGAAGGAGGAGGAGAAACGTACCAAATATCGCGATCTCCGGTACGAGCTCCAAGTGCTGTACCCAGCCTACTCGGTCAAAATGGTCGTCCTAATAATCGGTGTACTCGGAGGAATAAAGCCTGCGCTGCTCTCGGACTGAAGATCATACCGGCCTGCCAAAAATCAGCCGAGTGGCTGGCAGGCCAAATGCAGAAGGCGGTCATCCTGGGTTCTCTCCGTCTGCTTAGGGCACATGATTCTGGTATCTACAGTCACTAACCCTGCGGGATCTGGGGAGTGGCTGTAGTTGCTGCACCGGCGCAACTCCCACGAGGCGTCGGAGGCCACGGGAGGACTGACCGGCATCGGGAAACCGAAAATAATAATAACAAAAATAATAATTCAATGTTTAGAAAATATACAATACATTAAAAATAAATGCACAGACATTTTTGTATATAAGTATTTGTTACAATTTATCACCGCGCATCTAGCTTAAAGGATCATATGTACTAGTACGGTAAAAAATATTCGAAGGACCGAGATTAAATAGATACTTGGAGAATGAAAAATCAACTCACCATTTTCTGTACCGGTATATTCCTAGACTCGCCTTTTATTTATATAGATGATGATGTTTCCATCTTGTTACACAATACACAATAACATTAATAAAATAAAGCAAGAACAGTTTATGTTAATATCAATTAATACAATTTATAGAGAAGAGATGTGCATATTGTCTGAACGATATTTGTGGCATTCTCTAAATTTTTCTTTCTCTTTTTTTTGAGACTTACTACCACATAAATAATTTTTCGTTATCTAAAAAAATATAGTTAGTTACCTAGTATGTTACTGGAAAAATAAACCTCTGCGTTTGTGACTTTACGTCAAAGATTAGTCACAGACAAACTAATATGAGACAAAAATAAAAATATAATTCCCTAAGGTTTCGGAAAAGGAATCTGTTTCCTTTTTCAAAGTTATTTATCTTTTTTTAACGTAAAACTTGACACATATATTATTTGTTAATGTAATATCCACAGATAGTTATATACTTGTCTGTATTCACGCCAAAAGTTCTATTTACTTATACCCAGTGGCTACGAGACTAGGGCCATGCTTATATCTCTTTCAATTATGAACCGATTTAGATGAAATTTGGTACAAAGATATTAGACCTAATTTCGGATGGACATGCAGATATAGTCAATATGGCCGACTTCCGGTTTCACTGGAAGTGCGTTTACCTTTAATTTTTTTAAATGCATCATCTAGTATATTTTATGTTTTTCGGAATCTACAACTCAAATTGCATAGTGTTGCCAAATCTACATTTTACTCAAGGAATTTTTCTTTTTTTCAAATTTATTGTTTACCGTAGAAGGCTGTGATTGGAAAAAAATGTGTTCCAGTTCATTCTAGTAACTCACATCAATAGTGATTTCATCAATTAAATCAATACCAAATGCCTCATGAAAGAATAATATGTGTCAAACGTTTGTATTTTTAAGAAAAAATAATTTTTTTAAATGACACCTACTAAAGGCCATAATGCCATTAAATAACAAATTTAATTACCAATCTAAAGATATTTATCATGCACCAGTTCATCTTTGTCTAAAACTGAAAAATATTTATTATTTGTAAAGTGCTTACTTTTATGTAATAAATAACGTGCTGCTACCCTTCTTCTACCCCTACCCAAAAGGTAGGGTATATGATCACAAAACTCACTGGGCGTGGGGATGTAGCAAGCCGAAGCACTACTTAGCCCGGATAAGTCAACGAGTGCTCCGACAAAATAAAACTAGCTCAGACCTCAGGGCGTACACCCAGTATATCTGAATAATAATTATAATTTTAACTAACTTACTTCTTTACTTACTGGTTATCGTTATTGGGTGGTGCTGGGAAAATAAATATCGAATGCCTATATATATGGGTTATATTTACAAAATATATACATAAAATTAAATAATGTGCTGCTGAGTTACGTCAGCTACTAGTACTACCTTTACACAATTATTACCAAATAAATCAATTAAATCATATGCATTTGATAACCTGTTTCTCATGAATTTAACAAAAAAAAGAAAGGATACTGGCACTTCAGTACCCACAATGTGGCCACACCCTGGGTTTACATGTACTCTCACACTGTATAATGGTCCAGGTTATCGGTTAATACACCAAACACAAAGAAAAAGATAAAAAAGATATAGCAAATTTAAATCATATATAAAAGAACTAGGGCTGATAGGCACTGACGGTTGTTTCTTTTTTTTTTTAACCTTTTAAAACACTCTCACCACTAACTTGGCTGATCGGCACTTAGTCCAGCTGCTAGGCAGGCTTCGCCCTCGTATGTGCAGGACTCCAGACTCTACGTATTTGGTCTGCCCCGAACGCGGACAATGGACCTCCTTGGACCCTTCCGTGGACCCTAAGGAAATATATATTTCATGTCACTTTTGTACCGGCTACTTACTGGAAAACCAGTGACATGCTAAAACGTGATCTTAACAGAACTATAAATTAAATTATTTACCTCTAACCAAGAGGGTGCAGGAATTCTCCAAAATAGCGAACACGTTGTTGTCAGCGTAACCTCACTCTCTGCTACCAGAAAGCACGAATCGTACCCAGCTCCTGTTTCCAGAAATCGGTCTCTTCAAACCACTTACGCAGTCCTCACTGCGAACCAAAACAATCGACCGAAAATTGAAGTGACTTCTCATTAATCCCTTGCGGATGACTTCAGATTAGTCCCTTGAGAGTCACTCCGTACGACTTGTGCCGTTCACTCAAGCAATCAACAATATGGCGAACTTTAGGAGGACGGAAAATACGTCAGCAGAATTTCGCACGGAAATATTCACCGTGCCAACTGGGAGTAAGTAGCGGTACTACGAGTACAGTAGGTACGTTCGTTGCATATCGTTAAGGAGTTTTATACTGAATAAATGCCTACTGCGATTTTGGAATGTAACAACCCCCCTTTACTCGCTATAAAAAAAAAAAGAAAAGAGAAAAAAAAAGAACATGAGCATCGCTCATTAATTTTCCGATCAGGAAAAACACCGAAGCGGTTATTAAAGGAAAACGACAAAACCGTCTTTCCAACGGTAAGTGAACAGAATCATTTACTGTTGAAGACTACCAAACATTACTGGTCAGAAGTTGGCGTAGATCTGGGAAGTGTTGTTGTAAGCCAGTGATGCACCAACCATGTTGTCTTCAATATACCATTAAAGGTGAAATCAGTAACAAACCAAAAGAGATGCACGACGATCTTCAAAAAAAAAAAAGAAAAAGAAAACTGGGCTTCATAAGCACAGAAGATACCCTAACCGTACCCCATAAACACCTACACTAAATCCTCACGACTAAGGAAGAGGCTTAAAAGCTGGAAGATGACCCACCTCATGATCATCCTACGTGCTACCTAATACTACCCATATCAACTATGGAAGAGGCTTAAAAGCTGGAAGATGACCCACCTCATGATCATCCTACGTGCTACCTAATACTACCCATATCAACTAAGGAAGAGGCTTAAAAAGCTGGAAGATGACCCACCTCATGATCATCCTACGTGCTACCCAAAGACTTGCGGGAGTCTTCTCCAATCCGCCACAGTGATCGCCCTTCCGTCCGACAACCGATCGGCAGTTACGACCAGCACTGCATCGAGGGGCTTGACAAGGTGTTAACCGGCCTCAACCAAGTTAACCAAAACTCAAACCCAAGCCAAGCTGATCCCCAACACACCACTAGACCCCCTGCCGTCCAGTCTACCATCAAAGGAAGCCGGGCGAAATGCGACCGCTCCTAGCGGACCGGAGTCCCTCGAAGTATAAACAAAATAGAAGTGGCCGTACTGGGGACTTTTACCCCACGTAGGTTAATCCCACGGTGACGGTATTCTAAAATCCCCCGCCACAGAGTATATCCAAAAAAAAAAAAAGTTCCCATAAGAGCTTAAATGGTGGGTTCCAGCCACCAAGTAAACCAAACCTTAACACTACAGAATACCTATACAGAAGTTACACAAGACTATATTTACATTATTACTGTTTCGTCATCGATTCTCCCAATCAACAGAAACTATTCCGAATCTGGAGGATGAGCTTTCAGATCTTTAATATGCCATACCGTACGTTTGCCATTAGGATCTCTAAGTTCGTAAGTCCATGGCGAGACAATCTTACTGATGATGAAGGGACCTACAAATTTCGGGGCTAACTTTGCCGAAAAGTGTTTTGTTGCATCCGATTGTGCATGTGAACGTCTCCAAACCTTTTGATTTAGAGAGAACTGGTCCAATCTGCGCCTTAAATTATAATGGTGTTTGCTCCTATCATATGCTTTTGACAATTTAGCCTGTACGTCTTTATATATTCTCGCAAAAGCCAGCTTACGATTCTCCGGATCTACTTCGGGGAATTTCGAGTCAGAAGGTATATATTTGTCACAATTACCGTCCAATGTTAGCTCACGTCCGAAATTGATAAAGTTGGGAGACAAGCCGGTGACTTCGTGTCTAGCTGATCTAATTGCAAACCCAATCTTTGGTAAATATTGATCCCAGGTTCTATGATTATTTCCCACGTAAGCCGATAACATTGACTTTACTACACGGTTTACTCGTTCGGTCATATTACACTGAGGGTAATAATTTGCAGTGTAAGCTATCTTTACATTATACCTTTTTGCCAAATCTCGAAATAAGTTACTTTGAAACTGTACGCCGTTGTCTACAATGATCGTCGCCGGGGCGCCAAATATCAGGAAAACACTATCTTCTATGGTTCTAGTCACACTACTAGCGGTAGCAGATCTCAACGGAAATAGCAACACAAATTTACTAAAATTATCACACACCGCCAGTATGTACATATAACCTTTGGCCGTCTTCGGCAGTGGTCCCATCAAATCCGCACTCACCAATGTCCAAGGTCTATTAACAGTAGGGGTTTTACTTAACATGAGACCCGAAGGAGATTTCTGTTCGGGCTTCGTACTAATGCAAATTTCACAATGTTTAACAAACTTGGCCACGTCAGCTCTTAGCTTCGGCCAATAATACCTATTACTCACCCGAGCCACTGTTTTATAGACTCCAGTATGTCCACTACATGGATCACAATGCGACAACCTAATAATTTCCAAGCGTTTCTCCTTGGGCAAAACCAATTTCCAAGGATCGGAAGGATCGGCCAATTCCAAGTATTTCTGACGCACGTGTTTGTACAGTTTGGAGTCGTTTTGAACTCGCCATAGCGGATAACGTAAAGGGGTCCTTTTGACACGATCTAACATCGCTAAATACCATTTATCAGTAGTGTTATCAATAAGGTCTTCGGACGGCAATACCTCCGCGGTATCAGCTAGGACAGGGACGGAACGGGACAGACAGTCAGGAAGGTCATGATCGGTACCACGGCGATGGAGTATTTCATAATCATAGGGTTGTAGACGTAAGGCCCATCTGGCCAAACGACCTTGAGGGTCCTTCAACTGATGCAACCAGAGTAACGAATGACAATCGGTGATAATTTTGAAATGAAAACCGTCTAAATAGTGTTTTAGCTTCTCCACGGCCCAAATACACGCTATACATTCTCTTTCCACCGAGCTATACTTACGCTCTTGACTAGTCAGAGAACGAGACAAATAGCAAATTACCTTTTCTCCATCATCAAAAATTTGAGTAAGTGCCGCACCTATTCCGTATGAGGACGCATCCGTTTGCACATAAAAGGTTCGTTCAAAATCAGGGCAAGTAAGTATCGGTGCGGTTACTAGATATTCCTTAAGCATTCGAAAAGACTTTTCACACTCGGGCGACCAACACCAACCAACGTTTTTCTTTGTTAAATTTGACAAGGGGGCCACAATAGTAGAGAATTGTGGTACAAATTTGCGGTACCAAGATGCTGTACCAATAAAACGACGAATTTCCTTTACGGTTTTAGGAGAAGGGATGTTCATGATCGCCTCTACTTTCGCAGGGTCCGGACGTAAACCAAATTTATCTACAACATACCCCAAATACTTAAGTTCCGGACGGCAAAATTGGCACTTGTCAAAACTTACAATCAACCCAGCCGAATGCAAACGATCAAACACTACCTGTAAGGTTTCCATATGAGTCTCGAAATCTTGTGATACAATCACTATATCATCCAAATATACTAAAACGGACGGCTGTAAATCCGGACCTAACACCGAATCAATCAGTCGCTCCCAAGTGGCTGGCGCATTCGTCAGACCAAAAGGCATCACACAGAATCGGTACAAACCATTTGGAACAGTAAAGGCAGTATAATCTTTTGAAGACTCTGCTATGGGTACTTGCCAATAGGCACTTTTGATGTCTAAAGAACTCAGATATTTAGCATCCCGCAGACGATCTAATATAACCGAAATTAAAGGTAAAGGGTACGCATCTTTTTTAGTCACGGCGTTTAGCCGTCTATAATCTATACAAAAACGAAAAGTTTGGTCCTTCTTTGGAACCATACACACAGGAGACGACCAGGGACTCTTACATGGCTCTATTATACCTTGATCTAACATTTTTGCAATTTCCTCATCGATAAGTTTCTGTTTGGCCGGAGAAACGGGATAATACCGTTGTTTAATAGGTTTCGT
Source organism: Rhamnusium bicolor (assembly GCA_029963845.1). Taxonomy (NCBI): domain Eukaryota; kingdom Metazoa; phylum Arthropoda; class Insecta; order Coleoptera; family Cerambycidae; genus Rhamnusium; species Rhamnusium bicolor. The sequence goes on along the minus strand of JANEYF010005612.1, from coordinate 33,279 downwards.
GCCTGGAAGTAATTCGATTTCATGCGAGACCAGGTGTGTACGTCCCAAGGTTGTACCCATTAACTTCCTATTATTCTCCACCAACTGTTCCAGAACTGGTTTCTGATTGGGGTTCAGAGAGGTTTCATCAAGGATACTACACACTTCCGTCGAAGGTTCGTGATCCGAGAAATGCCAAATGCGTTGTCTTAAATCAGGAATTATGTTCATGGACACCCAGAAATCTACTCCTAAAATTAATTTATGTGGCAATTCAGGTATAACCAAAATATCTATAATACGAGCCTTATCCCCTAAAGTAACTGGAGTCGAAACGTAACCAATGCTGGCACACATCTGCCCATTAGCAACCTTACACTGCGTCACCATTGGCTGAAGTGATAACCCAATCTGTCTCAATATTTCGTAACCGGTCGCTCCTACTAACGTTCTAGAGGCGCCTGAGTCCAACAAACCCATCATAGGGAAACCTAGCACCGAAACTTCTAAATAAGGGCGTTGATCCCCAGTAACTTGAGCTATGACGTAATCTAGAAAAATTTGTTGCGAAATGTCGCAAACACCTACGGTCGACGAACTTATATCGGGAGGAGCTACGCGACCCTTTAGCGTCTCCCTTGGCGGTTTCCCGAACGCTTACAATCAGAACAGGATCTAATGGTCACATCTTTCTTACCGCAATTAAAACAAAATATCTTTTTAGGGGAAGGACAAGTTCGATGTCGATGTCCTACCTGTTCACAATTAAAACATTTTATTGTTACCAACCTTGTAGTCGGAACTTCACCAACCACGAGGCTCGAATGCGAAGAAGAAACAGAAGTGGAAGTAGAAGCGTAAGCTAACTCTGGTACAAGAGATTTCTTTTTCGGGGGAGGGGGAATATAGGATTTGGCCAGTCCTCGCTTAACATCCAACTTCCGACAATATGTTAAAAGTTGGGTGACCGACGTGATATTTTCAAATGCCAAAAAGGGGTGATAATATGGGTCTATTCGTTCCAAAATCATCTCCAATTGCGTTTCTTCCGCTATAGGAGTGCGCATCTTATTAAATAACCCGATCATGCTGGCGATATACAACCCAATGCTTTCTTGACTGCCTTGAGTTCGGCGCTTGATTTCCTCAAATAAATCCCTATCAAAATTTTCCGGCAAGAACTGTTCCCTCATTAATTCAATCAAAGATTCCCAATCTGTAGCCCAATTCTTAACTAAATTGTACCAAGTATGAGCGTCGCTCTCAAAAAGATCTACAGCGTCAGTAAAAAGTCTCGCTCGTGAAATACCTCGTGACCTACGTTTTTCCTCAACACGTTCTAGGAAGGTCGTAAATGACATATCGCCAGGTCGGCCAGTAAATTTTAACCCCCAGTCTCTCACTGGTACCGGTTTCAGTTTTACCACCTGCTCCTCATCACTAGAGCTGTGCTCAGCCTCCATAGCAGAACTATGAGCGCCGGGCTGACCTACGGTCTGTCGCAATACGGATAAATCAAATACAGTCGAATCCCGAGTTTTACGATCTTTCTTAGTCTTTTCTTGAAGCCTATCCACCGCTAACAAAAGTTTAAGTCTAATATCCATTTTTGTTTCCTTTTCAGCCTCACTCGACGGACTAGAACGATTAACACGACCTAACGCATGTGCTATTTTCGACATTATCCCCTTATACTTACTATCATTTGCTATTCCACAAAATTCATCAATAAGAGAATTAACAGTATCCAGATTAGCCGTGAGCGCCACTGAATCCTCAGCAAACTTATATGGATATGTCGGACTTTTAATAGCCAGCGAAGTTTTCTCCAAGTGGAGGGCATTTCGAAGTACCGCACGCATTTCTACTACCGTGAGATTTCCTCCTTCACCTAATCCTCGTACACGTAACTCATAACCAAGTTCTTCCTTGGTTAACCGGTTTACATCTAACTTTATTTCGCCAGGCATTTTGAACTCGCAATCTATCTAAACCTTCAATACGAAAAAGAACAAAAAAAAATCAAACCAAATTATCCTTAAACAAGGAACCAGTAGACGTTTATGCGCCAAATATTTTTACAATGATTAAAAAAAAGTACTCGTTATTGTGCGAAACAGTCAAAATCCGTGAAATTAGCAAAACGACGCTTGGCGTCGGTAGGCGTCTGTACGAAAAAAAATCTTTTAACAACGGTTAAAATTACTCCCCAAGGTATAAAACAGTCAAAATCTGTAAAATTAACAAAACGACGCTTGGCGTCGGCAGGCGTCTGTACGCGAAAATCTTTTAAACAACTGTTAAAAGTACTCTTTAATGCATAAAACAGTCAAAATCTGTAAAATTAACAAAACGACGCTTGGCGTCGGCAGGCGTCTGTACGCGAAAATCTTTTAACAACTGTTAAAAGTACTCGTTAATGCATAAAACAGTCAAAATCTGTAAAATTAACAAAACGACGCTTGGCGTCGGCAGGCGTCTGTACGCGAAAATCTTTTAAACAACTGTTAAAAGTACTCTTTAATGCATAAAACAGTCAAAATCTGTAAAATTAACAAAACGACGCTTGGCGTCGGCAGGCGTCTGTACGCGAAAATCTTTTAACAACTGTTAAAAGTACTCTTTAATGCATAAAACAGTCAAAATCTGTAAAATTAACAAAACGACGCTTGGCGTCGGCAGGCGTCTGTACGCGAAAATCTTTTAACAACTGTTAAAAGTACTCGTTAATGCATAAAACAGTCAAAATCTGTAAAATTAACAAAACGACGCTTGGCGTCGGCAGGCGTCTGTACGCGAAAATCTTTTAAACAACTGTTAAAAGTACTCTTTAATGCATAAAACAGTCAAAATCTGTAAAATTAACAAAACGACGCTTGGCGTCGGCAGGCGTCTGTACGCGAAAATCTTTTAACAACTGTTAAAAGTACTCTTTAATGCATAAAACAGTCAAAATCTGTAAAATTAACAAAACGACGCTTGGCGTCGGTAGGCGTCTGTACGCAAAAATCTTTTAACAACTGTTAAAAAAAAAAAACTACACAAAAAACTAAAAGAGGTAGCTGTTAGTGAACTTACGTTTTAGTCTGATATTGACATAAGAAGGTGACTTCTTCACCCCCCTATCTTAATAAGCGAAGCGAGCCTATTTAGCTATGACCATCTAATCGTGGTACTTCATAAACTTGTGCCACTGTAATTCGATACCTTACAGCAAACCACCAAAGAACGGAACTCTTTTATTTAATATACTAAAAAAGAATATCCAAAAGAACAAAATAAATGTAAATTTAGGTGAGCTTCATTGTTACCCATCTAACTTTACACGTTGGGCGTCATTGCTTTCCATCTAAATTTACACGTTGGGCGCCATTGCTTCCCATCTAAATTTACACGTTGGGCGCCATTGCTACCCTTCTTCTACCCCTACCCAAAAGGTAGGGTATATGATCACAAAACTCACTGGGCGTGGGGATGTAGCAAGCCGAAGCACTACTTAGCCCGGATAAGTCAACGAGTGCTCCGACAAAATAAAACTAGCTCAGACCTCAGGGCGTACACCCAGTATATCTGAATAATAATTATAATTTTAACTAACTTACTTCTTTACTTACTGGTTCTCGTTATTGGGTGGTGCTGGGAAAATAAATATCGAATGCCTATATATATGGGTTATATTTACAAAATATATACATAAAATTAAATAATGTGCTGCTGAGTTACGTCAGCTACTAGTACTACCTTTACACAATTATTACCAAATAAATCAATTAAATCATATGCATTTGATAACCTGTTTCTCATGAATTTAACAAAAAAAAAGAAAGGATACTGGCACTTCAGTACCCACAATGTGGCCACACCCTGGGTTTACATGTACTCTCACACTGTATAATGGTCCAGGTTATCGGTTAATACACCAAACACAAAGAAAAAGATAAAAAAGATATAGCAAATTTAAATCATATATAAAAAGAACTAGGGCTGATAGGCACTGACGGTTGTTTCTTTTTTTTTTTTTAACCTTTTAAAACACTCTCACCACTAACTTGGCTGATCGGCACTTAGTCCAGCTGCTAGGCAGGCTTCGCCCTCGTATGTGCAGGACTCCAGACTCTACGTATTTGGTCTGCCCCGAACGCGGACAATGGACCTCCTTGGACCCTTCCGTGGACCCTAAGGAAATATATATTTCATGTCACTTTTGTACCGGCTACTTACTGGAAAACCAGTGACATGCTAAAACGTGATCTTAACAGAACTATAAATTAAATTATTTACCTCTAACCAAGAGGGTGCAGGAATTCTCCAAAATAGCGAACACGTTGTTGTCAGCGTAACCTCACTCTCTGCTACCAGAAAGCACGAATCGTACCCAGCTCCTGTTTCCAGAAATCGGTCTCTTCAAACCACTTACGCAGTCCTCACTGCGAACCAAAACAATCGACCGAAAATTGAAGTGACTTCTCATTAATCCCTTGCGGATGACTTCAGATTAGTCCCTTGAGAGTCACTCCGTACGACTTGTGCCGTTCACTCAAGCAATCAACAATATGGCGAACTTTAGGAGGACGGAAAATACGTCAGCAGAATTTCGCACGGAAATATTCACCGTGCCAACTGGGAGTAAGTAGCGGTACTACGAGTACAGTAGGTACGTTCGTTGCATATCGTTAAGGAGTTTTATACTGAATAAATGCCTACTGCGATTTTGGAATGTAACAGTGCATTTATTGGAAAACACTAATTTAAAAGGTAGCTATGCATTTAAAATTTTATTTAGAAACAATATTTTTAGTAGAACATCATTTAAAAAAAATACATACAATGTTACAACTAATTATTTTAATTTTCCCCCTAACACATTATCTAGCCCTATCTATTGTGCACCTCATAGCTTCTTAGTTCGTTTTCAGGAATTTCTTGAAATGCACGTTGAACTCTGGCCCTTAAGTCGTCTAAAGTAGTGGGTGGTCTGGGGTGAACTTTATTCTTAATGTGACCCCATACATAAAAATCTACAAGAGTCAGATCAGGTGATCTCACGGGCCACCTAATTGTAATTTGTTCCAATCCATCTCTGTCCATAAGTGTTATCCAGGTATTGCCGAACAATGGCAGCATTATGAGGTCCTGCCCCATCCAGCTGAAAGAACATGTTTTCTCTGATATTCGGGGGTAAATTATTTATATCAATTTCAACTTCATTTTCCAAAAATCTAAGATATCTTGGGTCTGTTAACGATCCGTCAAAGAAAATAGATCCAATAATTCTTGTCCCTATAATTCCTACCCAGACGTTGAATCCAAATCTTTCTTGGAGCTTCTCTTAACAATCTAGGATTTTCTTGAGCCCACTGCTTTGTATTATTTCTGTTGAACATACCATTGTTCATAAACCTAGACTAATCTGAAAACAGTATCTTTGAAACAAAATCATCATTTGTCTTAATTATGCAAAAATCAATGACAATATTCTAGTCTTCTTTCCGAGTCGGTTTCATATAAATGCTGATGTAAATTATATTTATAGGAGCGATATTTATGTTTTTTTTATATTTTTCTGGCATTTTCCTTGCTCACGTTGCATTCGTTTTCTAATTCTTGCACTGAGGCTGATGGAGAAGACTGAATATAGGTCAATGCGTTAATGTCTGCCTCTTCATTGACGATAAATTCGTTGTAGTTTTCATTAGCTGGTTCTTTTCTTAGTATTATTTCCAGTTTTCTAAAATAAGTTCTTGGTGGATGCCGTCTTAAAGGAAAAAGAGCAGCGTACAGCACACTTGCATTAATAGCGTTTTTGTGATATTCCCCGTATATTAATATCAAATCGACTTGTTCGTTTCGAGAATAACGATTCTGGTTATTATGTTCCATTTGGGAAGAAACTATTAAATGCACTATCAAAATTAGATGAAGTTAAAACTGAATTTATTTTAATGTAGCCATGACATTAGACACCTTTTGTTTTCCATGGCTAACTATTATTTTATCAAACTAAAGGGAGTATTTACATATTTTACAATTCAGTAAATAAATATTTTTCAGTTTTAGACCAAGACGAAGTGGTGCATGATGGATATCGTTAGATTGGTAATTAAATTTGCTATTTAATGACATTATGGCCCTTAGTAGGTGCCATTTAAAAAAAGATTTTTCTTAAAAAAACACGTTTGGCACATTTTATTCTTTCATGAGGCATTTGTTATTGATTTAATTGATGAAATCACTATTAGTTTGAGTTACTAGAATCAACTGGAACAGATTTTTTTCCCAATCACGGCCTTCTACGGTAAAAAATAAACTTGAAAAAAAGAAAAATTCCTTGAGTAAAATGTACATTTGACAACGCTATCCTATGTAATTTGAGTTGTAGATTCCGAAAAACATAAAATATACTGGGTGATGCATTTAAAAAATTAAAGGGAAACGCACTTCCGGTGAAACTGGAAGTCGGCTATTTTGTCTATATCTGCATGTCCATCCGAAATTAGGTTTTATATGTTTGTACCAAATTTCGTATAAATCGGTTGATAATTGAAAGAGATATAAGCATGGCCCTAGTCTTGTGGCCACCAGGTATACAAAACTACATCTTCTTTTTACCACGGACTTATCTTTGTAGTGCATCTGAGGATGGGGTTAGTTTATCCTCGAAATTAGTTATACTTCAAATATAATTTGTGAGAGTATAATAAAACTTTTTGCAACGTATATAAATGAAAAATTTTTCTGAATTGCAGCAAAATAGGTAACAAATAAGTTCTGAACACCTTTCTGTTGTTATATTCCATATAAACAGAAGAAAAAATATTATACAAGTATGAATTACATGATGTTATAGTCTTGTTCACCTGGCAAAATTTATATTGGTGAGAGTGGTCACACAGTTGTTACCAGAGTTAAAGAACACGAACGTTAACAGGACTTCTTAATATTAGTAAAAGTAAACTAGCTCAAGTTAAATATGGTTTATTTTTACATGACAAAATATAAAACTGCTTATGAATAACACAATTGAATGAAGTTGTTATTGGTTGTTTCTGTTATCTCCATATTTTTAAGTACATATTATGCTGAAAGATATTAGAGTTATGTCAAACGATAAAACAAGAAAGGCAATCACCCGGAATACGTTAGTTCCTTGGGATACAGAAACATATTCAGCTTATTTTTTTACAATTTCTGCGTAAAGAAAGTAGGAGTTTGGAAGTGCTTCAAAGAATTTTTTTCTAACATTTAATTTGTTTCCCGTTACCTTTTGTTTTTTTCATTACATCAAACAATTTATCACTGAAATATTCTTGTACGAGTCCATAATTTTTGTTTCAGGTAATTTGGAAGCCAGGAAAACAGAAACAGCACGCATGTTAATATCGAAGATAATAATAAGAAAAGTTGGGTAACGTTATTATTGACATGAAATTATCCAAAGTTTTCTGGCATAAAAATAAATTGTATCCCCGGGCGGAATATAAATTCGTTAGAAACTTTCCTTAAAAACTGTACAAGATGAATTCTTCCATTTACTGATATTTTAAACAAATTTTCACATCATAAAATAAAGTAGATGAATGATGTACAGAGTGATCGTTGGCCTTTGAAATATTGTCCACCACAAAATAGTTAAGGATTGGTTAATGAGTCTCTAGGATTTTTTCCGAGACCATGTAGAAAACGGCGATTTGCTGACAAAGTGAATAAATTCATAGGTGAATTACCGGATTTATTCTATGATGGTGCTAAAATAATTTGTAAAGTGTGCGAGAAAGATTTGATGTGCTGAGATAAGCGTGATTGTGGACTTCACGTAAATAGTGTACACCACAAAAATAAAGAAAATGGCATGCCTTCGACAACACAGTTTATGTTTGATTTACTATTAATGCTCATTGCCTGTGATGTTCCACTGCACATACTCGATAAATAACCATTTCGAGTGTTCTGGAATAAATACAATGCCAAGGTGAAGTTACCAAGTCGCACAACGTTATGTAACTATCTATCAACTGTACACGTAGACATGATAAATAAGATGAAATGTGAATAAAAATACACGGCTGTTGTTATCTGTTGATGAGACAACAGATTGTAAAAAAAATTCTATTTTAAATGTTATAGTACGAGTACTGGATCCTCTTAAACCGACAGTTCCACTGTTACTAGCTAGCCAAAAGATTAAGTCAGTGTACTAGCGAAACAATTACCAGGGTGGTGCTGGAGACGTTAGAAAAATTTGACTGTCAAAAAGTCAAGTGTTGATGTTTGTGACTGATGGCGCCGTGACAATGCGTTCGGTAGGCCGTTCTTTGCAAGAACAAGGTTGTACGTTTATACATGTTACGTGTAAAGCTCATGCTTTACATCTTGTGGCAGAAACTATTCGAAAAGGTGGATGCATTAATAGCAAGTACAAAAAAAGTGTTAAATCTCCTAAATGTCTCCGTGCATTTCATAGCATTTCCCGGTATTCCTGAACCACCACAGCCGATTCTTACACGTTGTGGAACATGGTTGCAGGCAGCTTTTTATTATGCTGAATATTTCCAACAAATAAAAGCTGTGATACTATAATTCAATCTAGATGAGGCTGCAGCTATTAAGGAAAGCCAGACAAAATTCGAAGATATTTCCATTGAAACAGCTTTAAAAAATATTGCGAAGAACTATAAACCATTACATGAAAGCATACAAAAATTAGAACACAGTGCGTTGTCGTTAGCGGAGTCACTGCAAATAGTGGATGAAGTGAATCTACTGCTACACGCCATAGGTGACGCAACAAATGAGAGCGTTAAAGAAAAATTCGCAAGTGTGTTGAATAAAGACACCGGTTTTACCAAATTAAGACAAATATGTTATGGTGCAGCCCCAGATCCGTTAAGTGCGTTCAAAGACTATTTTACGTATGTGTGTATTACATCAGTATATGTCGAAAGGTAACTTTAAAAATATAAGAATATATTTTCACCAAAGCGAACATCACTCATGGAGACAACCATAGAAACACACCTGATGCTGCAAAATGTCTACACATCTTCTCCAGTTTGTGATAAGCAAGCTAGTTCATCAAGCTAGTTAAGAGGGTAAGTTATACATACATTGTTATAAATTGTAACAGTTTATTGTTTCTCGTATTAGTTAATTTCGCGTACGCCACTGTCCCACGGAACATTTTTGACAGCCCTATTTATAATCTTTCATCAAGATTTTTTTTTTGTAAGGCAAATACAAAAAAAGTTTGGATCCCGTGGACGTCATTTCAGCTGGCCAATTTTGCTCATCATCGAATTTATCATTGTCTTTGGCCTTTAGAACACCAAATTTGAAAGCTTTATATCACGATACTACAGACATGCAGACAGATTATTTTTCCACAAAATTATGTTTTTTCATTATAATTCGTCGAGATTTGTCCACAAATGCAATACATTTTTTTAATTTTTTTTAAATTGTGCAGGGTTATTCATTATAAATTACCCATCCCTTATCATCGTTATTATTGTCTATAGAAAAAAAGTTTTAAATAAAAGTTGTGTGGTTATGACTGAATTTTGTTAAGATGCTATAAAAAGTACAGTAGCGTGCAGATTTCAGGGGGATACAAAAAATAATATATTTTTTTAAATGGGATACCCTGTATATTATTAAATTTTTGGAATGATCCTTTGTTCCTGATTTCAAAAATATACCATATGTTACCCCTACCATATACCATTTTTTGAGTTATTAAACGTCGAAGATCTTAGTTAAACTAGATACTGTAAATATGGAAAAGTTAACATTATTAAAGTGAGCTACGAAAATGACAACTATTATGTTTGATAAGTGACATTTCTTTAATGAAATAACCAAAATGGTTTACAGTGAGGAAGAAAAAAACCAAATATTTGTACAAAATAGATAACAAAGATTTATTTAGGAAATTTAAATATAAATAAATGATAACTTATAAAAGATGGTCGATGTGTCCACCATTATTGTCAATGCATAATTGATAAATTCTTCTTATATTTATAATTGCACCGGAAATGCCTTCATTATTTACATTCAGATTGTTTATTTCAAGTCAAATCCTGTCTTTGACTTGAATACCATTATTATTATTATTGACAATGTCTTTTAGAAATCCCAAAAAAATGAATCCATAGGGGTCAAATCCGGACTGTTAGGTGGTCATTTAAAAAATAGATCCATTATTCCCTATCCATATTGGGAATATATTATTCAAATGATCTCGAACGGGTGGGACACTATGCGGAATTGCCCCATACTGCATCCAAATCATATCAACAAGTTCGGCCTCCGGAAAATTCTGCAAAAGAATATTTTCTGCTTCTGGGATAATTATTTCCAGATATGTAACTCCAGTTAAAGTATAATCATAAAATATAGGCCCAACAATGTTGCTTCTGAAAATTCCACACCAAACGCTTAACAGTTTTTCTTCCTGATTTTTTTATTTGTTTTACTAATCTTTTTTCTGTTGTGCTTGTTTTCCCACGACTTTCGATTTTTCCTATTAAAAACTCCTGCCGTAGAAAAGGATGATTCATCAGTCCATAATATTTTAGTAAAAAAATCGGGATCTTCACCCAACTTTTGAATCATCTGGCGATAAAAGTCCAGCCTTTTTCTTTTATGAGCCTCTGTTAAAACTTGTACGGGTAAAATTTTATATGGTTTGTAGCTGTTATTTTTAACGTACGTTGGACTTTGGAACAATATTTACCTAATTGATCGACTGCATTATTTATACTACACTCAGAATTTTCTAAAAAATACAGTTTCAAAAAAGTCTATTCGCGAATAAATATGGTTGGGCTTACCTTTAAAATGAAGCAGTATATCTAGCTGTTCTTCCTGGTTTGCTTGAACTACAAGCTCTTCTCTACTAAAACTGTAGGTACTAATCACCTTTCGGTAAATATTTTTGAACCTATTTTCTGATGGTGTTGGACGTTTTGCATACAACACCCTATATGCCCTTTTTGCTGCACGTTTATTTTTGTTATTTTGTATATAACAAGTAAATATTTGGTTTTTTCTTCCTCACTATAAACCATTTTGATTATTTCATTAAAGAAATATCACTTATCAAACATAATAGTTGTCATTTTCATCGCTCACTTTAATAATGTTAACTTTTCCATATTTATAGTAACTAGTTTAACTAAGATATTCGACGTTTAATAACACAAAAACGGTATATGGTAGGGGTAACATATGGTATATTTTTGAAATAAGGAACAAAGGATCATTCCAAAAATTTAATAATATACACCCTGTATATTATTAAATTATATTATTATATTATATATTATTAAAAAAATATATTATTTTTTTTTGGATCACCTGAAATCTGCACGCTACTGTACTTTTGATGGCATTTTAACAAAATTCAGTCATACCCACACAACTTTTATTTAAAACTTTCTTTTCTATAGGCAATATTAACGATGATACGGGGTGGGTAATTTATAATGAATAACCTTGTACCTTTTTTCTTCTTTCATTCATTATATCTCTTCTGATGGTGCCACAATTACCGAATTTAATTTGTCACCTAAAATGTTGTTGTTGGTCTTAACTGCCAATTTGGGGAGTCTCCAATTCGTATTTTTTGAGTAACGCGGACGGACGGACGGGCGGGCGGATGGACGCACGCACACCCACGCATGCGTGCGCCCATACACACACATGCACGCACACACACACGACAATGGGATCATTACTCGCTTCTTTTGGAAGAGAACGTCAAAGACAAGTAAAATTAGGAGCTGGAGCAAGTGTATAACTCCAAATGGTTTGCATTTAAAAACATGTTATTTCTAATGGATAAATTCATACGAAAAACTACAATCAATACGGTTAGTACTGATGTTAAGTACACAGAAATATTGTCACCTGTACATCACATTTCGCAATCAAATAAAATCACTGGATTCACGAGCAACCTTTTGATGAGAGGTTGCTTGTGAAAGGCTAAACAAATGCGAATGTTTTGTATCTGTAAAAATCCAAGCGAATTCAAGTTAAACACTGGCGAATGTTTGTTCACTGTCGTTCGTTCGCATTCATTCTCTAGATATAAACACACCTAAAGAAGACTGAATTAATCATTTTTAATTGTTATCAGATACTGTTGTGAACAGTGGCGGTCGGTCCATGGAAGCAAGGGAAGAAGTGCTTCCCCTGGGATTATTTAAAAAAACACATAAATAGAACCTAATTATTATTTATCACATATATTAATCATTAAAATTTACTTTTACCCAATTTCAATAGATACGGCCCTGCTTTTATGCAGCTGAGATAATGTTGCACGATAAAACCGTAACGATGCCGCACTCGATTAATCGAGCCAACACGAACTCGCGCAACTTCGATATATGTAAGCAGAGACAACTGTCTCTGGTAAGTAGGTAACTTATTGAAATGCATCCCATCCCACTTCATAATCTTGATATCTGAGCTGTATAGCAGCGTAATACGTTTTATTTTATAGATTTTAATCTCGATTATAATATCGATTTTAATATTATACTTAATATTAATCTTCCTAGTATTATTCTCAGCTTTTGTGCTATATTTGTAAAAACTTTTTTTGGTGTTTCTAAACCTGTGGTGCGGCGACAAGTGATTTTTAAAACGTTGAATATTAGTGCGCGTGTACGCAGATTTAGAATTACTTATTAAATTTGGAAGCTGGTTCTAGCACTGTGGAAAATATTATTTGCGTTTGTGTGGTGTGCAATTTGTTGAAAAGGGGATTTTCAACATATTCGTTTCAAGATAAACTGGATATTATTAGAAATGGGAAACCAACACCTGATTTAAAATTCTTAAAAACGAAAGTTAAATCATGCTATAGGTACTTTAATATTGAAGTGTACAGTGCTAATCAGTGGTTACGGGGTTGTGAAAATTTGTGTAAATTGTTTTGTTGGCCATATGTACTGTTCACAAATGAAAAAGGTGTTTGGAATAAAAATGGCTTTTCAGATTTAAACAACATTCACAAAGTGACAAAAAGGCATGGTAAGTGTGAAACTCATTTGGGAGCGGTGCTAAAAGAATAAACATTTGGAAAATCACGAATTGAGCATTCATTAGATCAGCAGTTGAAAGAAGGCGTTAAAAGGACTTATTGATATTGTTTGTTTTCTCGGCGAAAATGAACTTAGTTTTAGAGGTCATACTGAATCTCGAAGCGTTGCTAATAGGGGCAATTTTATCAATTTAGTTGATTTATTAGCAAAATACGATACAATTTTAAGTAACCATCTGGAACACTCCACGATATTTCGCGGTACATCAAATCATATTCAAAATGATTTGATTCAGTCGATAAGCAATATTGTTTTAGAAAAGATCAAGCAAGAAATAAAAAAGCTCCTTTTGTTGCAGTTATGTTAGATGAAACAACCGATATTACGAATATTAGTCAGTTGTCAATCGTAGTACGCTACATAAATCCAAATGGGAAATTCCAAGAGCGCTTTTTAGGATTTTTAGACGTAGCAACGCCATGAATGGCCGCAGCTTTATATACTACAGTTTGTCAGATAGTCGATGATCTACAGTGTGGTGCCAAACTTATCGCCCAAAGTTATGATGGGGCCGCTGTAATGGCTGGTGAATTGGGGGCCTGCAGGCCAAAGTAAAAGAGACTTTTCAGAATGCAATATTTGTACATTGTTTTGCGCATCGATTAAATTTAGTTCTAGCTCAATCTGCAGCGTGTCTTAAAGAGTGCAAAGTGTTTTTTTCAAGTATTAGTGGAATGGCTGCCTTTTTTTTCAAAATTATCAAAACGGACACGAGAATAAAAACTTTTTCAAGAAATTTAACCAGTGGAGAGCGGCTTTCAAAATTGTCCCTGTTAACAATAGAAAGTGACTTTGTGAAGATGTCAAAAAATTCAAACTTTTACGACGAAGTTATTTCCGACATCGCAAAAAAGGATAGGCGGATTAAACTACATTGTAAATAGGTAGGTATGTGCATGTTAACTACTTAACAAACTCTCTATTTCGCTGCGGGTTCAATCCTCGCCACCGGCGCTGGCAATGTCGGTGGATATGGTTGTGTGTCTGCGTTTTTTTCATAAGTGTAACCCTCGCCCGTGCAGCTTCGGCTTTGGAATCGGGGGTTGTCTAATTTTTGTGGTGTTTTTATGTTTTATGTTTATTGAGGAGTGGCGGTCCTACAAGTGTACTTTTTTCTAGATGTGATAACTTTGCAGCTTTCGACATTTGTTTTAAAATGAGTATACGGAAGCCACGTCCCTTTTCTTAAAATAATTTTTGCCTCGCTTCGCTCGGGGCCTCGCGCTACCCATCACTCTATATCACAAACTGCTTCCCCTGTATCAAAACTCACCGCACGCCCCTGGTTGTGAATAAGGAATCGGTAAAGACTTCACCATCCGTTATGTCACGTTACCTGTCTAGACCAGTAAATACGTTACGTATTTTCAGCTGAAAAATTGACCAAAAACAGTTAACTTTCTAGACAATTGTGGAAAAAGTAACAACATTCTAATATTTTTTGATATTTCTTATACAGAATATTGTTTTTAATTTAATAGTGGTCACGACATTTCAAGTAAACATGTGATCTACAAAAAGCCTGTAATAATAATGGCGTTAAAAAAACTATTTAGAAACAGATAAAAACAAGGCGTTCACCGAAAGGCAAATACGCATAGATAATTATTTGCGTATTTAATTTTAATTATTGGGATGTTAATAAGGCCTATAAATTAAATGCGGTATGAAGTTCGACAAGGGAACAGGCTGGGCCCCCTTGGGTTTTTACGTATTTATCAGACAATACTTTATAGTCTATAATTTGTATTTTCATTAGTTGTTACACATTACAGGTGGTAATTATGCATTTATCAAACGGTTTATCATTGATACGAACACGATCAGTTTAATTAAAATTTAATTTTGTCGTGAATGCAAATAGTTCCCGCTTGATTTACAGCCGAACTACGCAGTAAAAATATAGAGAACACAGGTAAAAATTACATTAACTATTGTACTCAACCCAGAGGACATGCGTTCACACTGTAGAGGGTATCACCTTTGAGTCATTCACTGTTTCAATAATCAGATAAACTACAAAGTCGCTTATTTAAAAAATTAAAAAAGGAAATCAAACATTCTATTACTCTCAATTTTTGATTCACTGGCCAACACACATTTTGGTGCCTGGGATTTGTTAAGTTTAACTAAGTAATTTTGGGGTGCCTAATCCAAAAATGCCGTCAGATTTGTTCTATCAGATCTACTTTTCGAAATTTACTATTTTCTGCCCTATGTAGGAACAATTCGCTAAAATTAGATATAATGTTTTGTTATATAAGTTTTAAAATATTACTATTTGATTACAACTTTCAACTGATACACAAAAAAAGTGGGTAGAACGTATTTATTTAACAGAAAAAAAATACATATGCAACTTTCAATCATCACTTAAAAAATTTCCTTTTATAAGATTTCCTTTCGTGAGGTTTATCAGTACAGTCCCGCTGAAGATTCCAGCAGTAATCGGCCATCATGTGGGTATCCCATGTTCTTCACTAACAGCACCTAAATTTTCTGGAAAATGGTCCAAGTGGCTGTGAAGGTAATGGACCTTAATGCTCATGTTACATCCGAGTGTGTGAAAGTTAGAAAGCATCTGTTCTACTAATTCGACGTAATTCTCTGCTTTAGGTTTTCCAAGAAATTTTTTAATTACTTTAACAAAAGAGCACCAGGCATTAGAATCAAGCTCGTTCATTGACGTCGTGAAATGCGGATCCTTTATAAGTTGCCTTATCTGAGGACCATCAAAAATTCCAGCCTTCACTTTTTCTCTGCTAAGCCTTGGAAATTTAAGTGTCAAATACTCAAAACAAGGTCCATCTCGAGGCAAAGCCTTAACAAATTGCTTCATAAGACCCAGCTTGATATGTAATGGTGGCAAGATGATTTTGTTTCTGTCAACCAACGGTTCGTTAAGAACGTTGTGTTCTCCTTGAACTAAAGCATTTCTTAAAGGCCAATTTCTGGTAATCGAGTGCTGGGCCTTAGCTCTGCTGTCCCACAAGCATAAAAAAACAAGGATATTTTGTGTATCCACTTTGTTGTCCGAGGAGAAAGTTTACCATTCTTAGATCGACACAAATCGACCGCTGATGCTCTTCATATTTGATTTTTTTTCAGGACCAATGATATTGTCGCGGATTCCTCTTTCATAGTGGTGGAATGTCCTATAGGTATAGAACCATGTTTATTACCATTGTGTAAAAGTACACATTTTAAACTTCGGGAAGAACTGTCTATAAAAAGACGCCATTCACTTGGCGTGTATTCTGTTAACCCCATCTTCTCCAAGAGACCTCTTATGTCAGTACAAAACACTAAGTTATTTTCTTTAGAGAAATACGGCAGCAGATCTTTCTCTCTGGTACGATAAAATGTAATATTAGTACTTGGACACAGTAAGTTCCTTTCATATAATCTGGAAGCAAGCAATTCGGACGACTCCTTTGAGAGGTTCATATCTCTAACAAGATCATTGAGCTCTTGTTGACTGAAACGTTGGGGACTCGTTGAAGGTCCTTCAAAATTACTATCACTTTCACATTTGTTGAACTGCACCTAGTCAGGCGATGTATCTGAGTCATCCTCCAGAAGCGTAGGCAAGTTACTGAACGTTGGAATAGGTATTTCTTCAGAATGAGGAAGAGGTCTTCTTGCTGACTCCATGTTAGGGTATGTCCATTTATGCCGGTTATTACGATTAATGCCTTTGATGCTGACAGAACAAAAATAGCAGTCATCATGATAGTTTTTTGGCTCCCTCCACACCATAGGTACTCCGTTTGTCCACTGTCGCAAATGTTCTACACATGTTTTGCATACAAAATGTGGTGCCCATGGTTTATCCTGGTCTCCTACCTGGACGCCAAAATACGCTAAATATGCTCTTTTTATAAAGTCAGATATGGGTTTTCTACTTCCCTTGAAAGAGTACTCGCCACAAATATAACAAAAAACATCTGGGTGGTTCACACAATTCCGTCTGCTTGTAGAAGCCACTGTTGTAATTCGAATTTTTAATATTCACGCAACAATTTAAAGCAAATTAGTACACAGTTATCACACGAAAGCACAATACTACACTGAACTGTGGGATACAGGCAGAGATACGGGAAACCCTATGTTACAGGTAAATGAAATAGGGTGGGGACTGGGGTTGTTTCCGGTTAGGCAGGTAGATTTGTACAGTAATGGGAACACCGAGATTTATAAAAAAGACTAATAATTACATTTTAATTTCAGGTAAGAACATAAAATTGTGTTCTCCTAAATATTTAGTTATTTTGATTTTGATATTATTATTCGTATAAGTAATAAATTTCACCATGGTGCATCTCAGAAACTAGAGCTGCTAGGGAAAAAAAGCGAGTTATTTTTGGAACCAGCACATCAGAAATACCCTAAATCAGTTCGTATTTTCCAAGCACCACGACAAAAAATTTATTTTGTAGGGCTGTGATTTCTTCTAATCTTACAAATCTCACATTCGTCCAATGACAATTTTCAATATCGATTAATGCACTAGAGCCTGCAAGAATTACGAGAATACAACCCACATGTCAAATTGTGAAGTTTCAGTTTCTCCTAAAAAAAGAAAAAACAACCAATGAGAATAACAATTAGTCGGCTATTTCCCTCACATTATAAGAACCAATGAAACAGCAAAATTTTGAAAATTTTGACCAATAAGAACAAACTTTCAGCAAAAATTGGGTAGCAGACTGACCTTTCCAAATAATTAGTATTAAATAATTTGTATTTATTCAGAAATGTAAACAATTTTATAACCAACCAAATATATATTACATGAATTGAAAATTGGTAAGTAAATTCAATAAGTTTAACCAATTTTGCATTATTTTCTGCTAATTTTTGGAAGTTCCTAACATAAAAATGTTAGGAACTGCTCACCTTCTCTGGGTATTAAGCCGCTGTCTATAAATTATTTTTAAAAAATTTATAAGTAAACCTCTGCGCCAAAAGGATCAGTCAGTGATTGGTGTTTGAAAAAAATGCTTTTTCCTATCCAAAAATCGTCTCATACCTAAAATAATATATTAATCTGAAAAAAGAAACTTAAATGTCAAATATTTTAAGATGATAAACAGTTGACGATTTGGAATACTGTCTGATTCCGTTCTCAAAACTAGAGCAACATTTCCGTGAAAAAATATTACCTTTGAAGCAATATTAAACATGATAGTATTCCGAAATGTCAACTCACGAAATGTGCGGTGGCGGTTCGTGGGTCAAGAGATAGGGAGGTCAATTAGAAAAATTTACTGTATTACCTACCTTTTAAAGTGATTTAAATTCCAAGTCGATCCTCCGGTCTTTTTGAGATACAAAGCAAAGTGGTCAATTACTTTTTCATTAAAGTCTTTTATCTTCTTTATTAATGCCCTTTCTATGGTAAGCATAGCTAAAGAAGATAACCTTTCCTGACCCATGGTATTTCTTAAAAATGCCTTTATTCTTTTTAAGGTGGAAAAACAACGTTCACTTTCGACAGTAGTCATAGGGAGAGTACACAAGATTTTTAACAGTTTGACACTTTCAGAAAAAGTATTGCGCAAATTATTGTTAATAAAAAGCTGTAACAAAGCAACTGCACCTTCACTATTGGAAAAATCTTCTCGGCTATATAATACTTCTAATTCAGTTTTAAGTTTCAAATGATTTATGACTGGATACTCCGTTTTAACTAATTTAAACACATCTTGAGGAAAGCTTTTTTTATAATCTTTAAATCGATCTGCGTCAAATAACTGAGACACTGCTAAATGATTACTAAAGCCAAACCTGTTTTTGATCTCAGATGTAATTATATCACAAACTTCTAATGAAATTCTCCTTTTTGATTCTTCCGTTTTACATCTCTGGGCAGACTGCATGGATGTCTCCTTCAAATAGTTATTAAAAATTTTATTTCTGATGTCTTCAATTTTACTATTAAAAATGCCAATACACTTATTTACTGTTATGACATCGATATTACATTTTTGTAATTGATTGAACAATATATCACAATGAGGCATAACTAAATGAAAAAAATTTAACCAGTAAAGAAAATGTTCATTTTGTAAGTAGTTTTTTAAACCAATGGCTTGGTTTAGAGCGTTGTTTTCTGATTCATTATCAATGATTTTTTCTAAATAATCTAATAATTCTGTTCGATAGGTATAAACAGTCTCTATGCACTTTGTATTAAAATTCCATCGTGTTGGAGCCGCTTTAGGTAATCTCACCTTAACAACATTATCTAACACGGCTGTTCTTTTTGGCGATTTTCCAAAGAATGAAGAAAAACTATGTAAATTAGCAAAAAAATTTTTTATGCTTTTATCCTGACTTGATGCTTTTTGTAAAATTAAATTTAGTTGATGAGCGTAACAATGAATAAAATTTGCTGAAGGATAACTTTTTTTAATTTTGGCTTGTACACCTCCAAAAGCACCACTCATTACTGATGCTCGATCGTAACTTGGTGCTATCAATTTTTCAGGACTTTCATTAATTTTCAGACATTCTAACTCTTTTAAAATTACATCTGTCAAATGCTGCGATGTCGTTCCTTGAGGCTGAATAAATTTCCAAAATCCCTCACATACAACACCGTCTAAAACGTATCTAAACACAAAAACTACTTGTACTTTATTGGAACTATTTGTGGTTTCATCCACTTGAACTGCAATGAAGTCAGATTGATTAACCCATAACCCAACTTATGTCCATCTTTCAGTTTTAATATATTTGGTACAACACTCATATTTAATAGTAAACACCAAAAACACTGTTTTACTTAATTTCACGACAAGTAGAGATTTACTAATAAAATGTTCACAAATAAAAACATTAAAAACAATGCGACAGAATTTACCAACCAACGCGTACCTAGTCAGCATTAAGACTGCTCTACTCACAGAGAACACTGAACTTCGTGCGATACCGTTTCCGTAAAATGTGTCAGGGACATTGTCCCCGCCAGTGTTTTCTGTCTCTTTTGCTTTCTGGCAATTCGCGCATAAGTCTATTTCACTTTAATTCGTTGTAAATTCAGTCCGTAGCTAGCTTTGAGGACAAGTTGTGGATTGACCCAAGGATTTTTAAATTCTATAAATGAATAATTTAATGAATATGTTTGTAGAGGCTCGGTGCTCGGAGGGGATACGAAATCCTGTGATCTAGATATTTGAATAGTATTGTGAATAGAATGAACTAGAAACTTTAATATATTTTTTAAGAATATTAAATATATATATATATATATATATATATATATATATATATATATATATATATATATATATATATATATATATATATATATATATATATATATATATATATATATATATATATATATATATATATATATATATATATATATATAGGGTGGTCCAAGTTTGTATGAAAATTTTTTTTTTTGCTTTTTTTTCCTTGCTCCACAGGGCTTATCTTGTTCGTTTATCCAAAAAAAAGTATATGTATCAAAAATGAGCCCTTTCCGACCACGTTTAGAGGTCGCTATGATTTGCAAATAAAATTATTTTCGAAGTCACCAAGTACGACGTCATTGGTTTTCAATTTTCACAATATTAGCGCGCGCGATTTGTCCTGTTGCTACGTAATTAGTGAGTCTCGCGATGTTCTCCTCTCCCCTTCACCGCAGCCCGCCTAGTAGACAAGCGCACGTACCCAGCCTAGGCATTCGCAAGCGACAATTTACGCTTACTTTCACAAATTTTGTGTATCGCCAGTGAAATATGGCATCTACTAGTAGTTCCGTGTCTACAAGGGCATCCGCAGGAGTGTGGTTAATCGGAAAATTCTATTTCACACGCGAGAGTTCCTTCAAATGGCGATGTACTAAAAGATTTCACTTTCATCAAAACTAACCTGTTAAACAGAGTGTTAAAAAACACCGTAAAATCAGTTTTGAAAATTTGGGAAAAGGCAAGAATTCCAACGCAAAGAGTTGAAGTAGCGGAACGAAAACTCAACAGATTTTTGAAAGATACATTCTTTTGAAAAAAAAATAGAAAAACTAATCTAGAATCATGTCGTATGAATGAGGACCTTTTCAGATCTGACCTTCTGGAACTTTTTGACATAGCTGCAAAAGATGCATTAAAAATAATGAAAAATGAAGAAGATAAAATATTTCTCACCATGCAGCGAGAAGATACTCTGTATGGTTGGCGTAGATATGAGTTTTTGTCAGAAAGAATCTCGAAAATGAAAGCGAGTAACAGAGGCTGAAATCAGGAAACTGAGGAGTAAAACTGAATCATGTCCTCATTATCACGCTAGCCAAGAATCTTTGCTACGAGCTATTGGTTTGAGTTCCAGCAGTTTTGAATCTTCATCTTCAAACGATGAATTCGAAATACCTTCTTCTACTACAAAAAAGGCTTTGAAAAGAGCAGATAGAAAACTGTTAACATACAAGAACCGTTGTTGTTACAGAATTTTTTCACGCAACGAACAAAAACTCCTTTTGACTTGCCAATCAATGATGGTTAGGAAAAGTCAGAAGCATGTTTAGTAAATGATCCTTCACAACGGCATACTGAAATTTACGTTGAAATGCAGGAAAAAGTTCGCCAAATGAAAGTTGTCAATGACTGCGCAGAGCGAGGGATTGCTTTAATACAAAAAATTCAATTCCAGCATCACAAAAAATGAAAAAAAAAACAATATCTTACCCGTGTTGTCGATCTTCACAGAAAGAAATACACAGTGGCCTCTAAGTCTAACGTCCTGAAAATGAATTCGGGAGATAAAGATAAGGAAGGGTAGGATATTAATTGATAAATATTACATTAAGTTTAATTTAAATGCGACATTGTTAATTTAAATTTTTAATATTTTATTAAAACATACTGCCTACAAGAAATGCCTGATTTATCTTTATACCCAAAAAAGTGTCAAATCATAGCGACCCCTAAATATTATTAGATTTCTTTCAAATTTTGCAGAGGGGTATTTGAGGTGATATGGAACAAAAAAAGCCTTGTGGAGAAAGAAAAATCCAAATTATTATTTTTTGGACCACCCTAATATATATATATATATATATATATATATATATATATATATATATATATATATATATATATATATATATATATATATATATATATATATATATATATATATATATATATATATATATATATATATATATATATATATATATATATATATATATATATATATATATACAGGTGAGTCACGAATTGCGCTCGCCCCGATATCTCCTAAAATATTTGGAATAGAAAATTGAAATTTCGAGGGCTTATTATACGACTAAAATGCCATCTTTTCAATAAAAAAATCAAGTTTGGTGCATATCCGGTTTGACCGGAAATGCCCACAACTTTCGATTTTTTAAATGAAACACCCTATATATTTTTTACATTTTTTGGAATCTAGAGGAAATTTTGAATACAATACATCCATTTTGGTCACTTTTTGATAAACATTAAAAATTTTATTAAAAAATCTATTTCTGAATCCAGAGTGCTGTGGTGCCCAAAATATATTTTAGTTTGTGTGCTACGTTACTATAAAAATAAAAAGAGCAATATGATTGCATTACTTAAATGTCTAGAGGCGTTTAAAATTTTTAAATGTGATTTTTACCCACTAACTCGGTTTTTTTAAATGGGAAGTTAATCGTTCACCAACATTTTTAAATACCCCATTTTCATACGAATCTAATGATACCAAAATTTTGAAAATCCGCTCAGAAATATTTGAGATTTCTGCCAAAATACAATGCAACCAAGCTTTTTAGAAACATGCGGCTAATAGATTAGTGGGCTTTGGAAACTAAAATGACACATTTCTGTTTAAAATCTGGTAACCTAATAACATTGGAAAAATCATAGTAACGTAGCACACAAACTAAAATATATTTTGGGCACCACAGCACTCTGGATTCAGAAATAAATTTTTTAATAAAATTTTTAATGTTTATCAAAAAGTGACCAAAATGGATGTATTGTATTCAAAATTTCCTCTAGATTCCAAAAAATGTAAAAATATATAGGGTGTTTCATTTAAAAATCGAAAGTTGGGGCATTTCCGGTCAAACCGGATGTGCACCAAACTTGATTTTTTATTGAAAAGATGGCATTTTTAGTCGTATAATAAGCCCTCGAAATTTCAATTTTCTATTCCAAATATTTTAGGAGATATCGGGGCGAGCGCAATTCGTGACACCCGGTATATATATATTTTTTTAAGAATATTAAATATATATATGTACATATATATATATATATATATATATATATATATATATATATATATATATATATATATATATATATATATATATATATATATATATATATATATATATATATATTACATATTTTTAAACTTCAGAAAATGAATAGCTCTATTTTTTATTTGTATGTGGAGGTCATTGACCAAATGACCCTATAGAAGAACCGCCAGTGGAAATATGTAGCCCCTTCTCCCACAAGGTATCGTGACTTAACTTTAAAGATACAAGGGGTTGTATAAATGATGTGATATTTTTAAATCAATTTAATATTTTGTGGTTTCATGTGCAATTGCTTTCTGCCATATTTCGGTGCACCTTATCAAAATGCCTATTTTGCATGTTTCAGACTCGTGTTCCATAATACTGAATTATTTTTTTGAAAAATTCCAGACAATTTTTTCCAGTACAATTAACCGATATCATCCCTGCTGCTCCTCCACCACTGCGTGAAAAAAGTTATGTACGTTTGTGTAAAACTCCATTTTTACTGTTCATTTCCTGGAGTATTTATTACAGACACCAAGGTATAAAAGAACTAAGTAAGACATGGTGAAGGATACATCAAAAGGTCCTTCTGGAAATCTGCTCATCTTAAAGCACTCCACGTATCCCTTAATTAATCAAATAAGAAGTGTCGTGTCAAAGAAGAACGATAGAACTTGGCGAACATATTGTTAATATGAGCGATATATAAGATGACTTTACGAAGATGATACGCGATTAAACGAGTGTCCCGCTTGCTGAAGCCCCCAGAAGGCGACACCTGAAGTAATGACTTTGTGACATTGCAGGCATATGTTGCCTCCTTATAACCATAAATATTGCACACACTCTAGCCGACCGTCGATCGTTCATAGCTCTCATAGATAATATTACAATACTGTCACAAGTCCCGGGATAACTTTCATTATAAAAATATGATAAAGAGAAAACATTAACGATTGGTTTGATCAGTGAAAAGAACATTGCTCATTTATTATTTATTAAAGAACGAGTTATTTTATAAAAAACATTAAAAATACAACTATTAACCTCTTTATTTATTGGTTATTTAAAATGTGCATAAAATTTATCAAAAATAGGGAACTTTTGTGTTTCGTTTCTCAAAATTTGGACATAAATGATCATATCTTCCAAACCACTGAAAATACATTACACAGTATGTATGGTAGGTCGTTGGAAAACTCTTGGAATTGACAGGGTGTTCTATTTGAAATAACAAAGTTATTGAGGTTTTTAATTCTTCAAGTTTGACATAAAATTACAGACATCCTGTTGAAAAAAATCCGAAACCGAATACATGGTTTGAGACCCCTTTTCTATTGTAATTCACTACCGGATCGTAACATTTAATAGTATCTCAAATTAGAAGAATACAACGTTTCTTGTAAAGGTATATCCCTCAAAATCTCTATATAATTTTAAATAATCCCTGTACTACTCAAAGAAAGCACCATTAAAACTCAGTTTTAATCATCTTCAGATGATGCCAACTTAGTTGGCCATACACGCGTCGAGTGCAGTATATAGTGTTTTGGCATTTTGTGGAAAACTACGTTAGTGTTAACGTAGTAAATGTTTACTGTTACTTTCCTTTAGTAACAATTGCGTCAATAGAAGTTTGGATGATTTATTACGAAAGAAATAAGCAAATCGACCATTCTTAATTGATTTAACATTATAATTGACCAGATTTTATTCTCTTCTGTTTTATGGCCATTAAACACCCTGTATTTTTTTATCGAATTCATAGCTTCCTCTGGTGTACCATAGGGTTACATACTTGGGCCCCTTTTTTTGTTATTTTTATCAACGACATCGTATATATAATTGACAACAATTGTCTTCTATATGCAGATGATTTAAAAATTTATTGTGATAGTAATTATATCGGCGATTCCCTTTAATTGCAAAATTACCACACATTAACAATTATTATACATTTTTAACAATATTTCTCTAAACAGAGTAGGTAACCGAATTTAAAGACTTACGAGTTATTTTTGAATCGAAGTTGTTTTAATATTCATATTAATGCTCCTGTAGTTGCAAAAACCTTGTTTTCGTAAAAAGACAACGTTTTGTTTTTACTGTTTAATTCTTTTGTTGTGTCTAAATTAGAATATAAATATTGTATGAATGTTCTTTGTGGTATTCTCTAAATTTTTTCTTTTTCTTTCTTTGGGCATATTACTATATGAATAAATCTTGGTTATCTAAAAAAACATTGTTAGTTACTCAGTATGCTACTGGAAATATAAAGTTAGAATACATTGGTATAATTTGGATTCTTGGGCCTCAAACTTACAGTAGTAATTTAGGAAGTATTACATTTTTAAGATATACATCCTTTAAGATTCATGACAATTTTTGGAGCGCCGCGTGCCCGCCGCATCAACAACTATTAACTATGCATAATATGTTGAGTCTAAAAGATAGAACGGAAATGCACCTTTTTATATTCTAACGTAATATTATTCATGACTGCTTTCTTTTGTAACTCAACTTAATTTTAATATTCCTTCAATCGCAACTAGATACACTGTCAGTTTTTATTTACCAACCCCAAGTACTAATTTACTTAAATATTCCCTTTTATTTTGTTTATACAACAGTTGTCATTGCGTTCAAGGCAATTTGGATATTTATATTTGTAGTAGTATAGTATTACTTGCAAAAAGTAATGTATGTGCTGTTTTCTTTTTTTGTTGCTGTAAATGAGTTAATGTTAATTTTCAACTGCACATTTTTTTCCTTTGCATTTGCTGTATTTCCATCTTCTAATTATTGGTATGGAAATACTTGGTGTATCTGAAATAAATAAATTAATTAAGTTGCTCAAATTGTTCAGGGAAACAACACTTATAAAGACTATTTCCAGAAATATAAAATGCACAAAGTGTATAAAAGCAAAAGATAAATACAATCTAGATGTAGATACAAGACATGTTGATAAGTGTTGTCCATATTATATGACAATGTTAGATAATAAATCTAAAAAAAATATTACTATACTTCAACACAATAGCAACTAAATAAAGAACAAAAGTCACATAATAAAATGAGGGACAGAAGCTCAAAGTTGCGCATCTAAACATCTCTATAAGAAATAAAATTACTCATATAAGAAAACTTGTTGAAAAAAAATACTGATGTACTAGCTATTAGTGAAACGTGGCTTACTGCAGAGCATATAAACTATATGTTGAACATAAAAGGCTACAACAGCTGTGGATACAATGCACATATAAAAATAAAATAATGGCAATTGGGGTAATTTATATATCAAACATGCAAACACCACTAGGAAAGCTAGAGGACAGCCTTGTGGAAATAACAATCTGATTATATTATATGCATGGGAGATTGTTTAAATCTCCCATGCATATAATAATGACATGTTGTCAAAAAATAGGCATACTGAAGACCTAACCACAGGTAAATTTGACACGAAGTAAATCATAACGCAATCTACTAGAATAACATCAGATACTCTAACTGATATCTTATGTGTAAAAAATAACTGGAACGTAATAGAATCTGGAACAAAGAATACCTATTACCATTCAGACATGATCTATGCTCTTTTGAATTTCAAGTACCAGGAAAAAATGGCAGAAATTACAACATTGGAAATGGACAAAATTTAATGAAGATACCAAAAGAGTTTACCAACTGGAAGATATATATGACAAAGTAAATTTGCTAAACTCCTGTATCTTATCTTTAATTGATTTTCATGCTCTCACATCAATAAATAAGAAAAAACAAAAGGCACCCTGGATGACTTTAAAAGCATGCTTAAAACTGGAGATAATGCTCATCGAAAGTATAAAAAAACACTCGCGGATGTAGATAGACGTTATTATTGCTAAGTTAGAAACTACACTAACAGAGCGATAAATGTGGAACAAGGCATGTACTATGAGTACACAATAAACAAAACATAAATAACTCCAAGGAATTTTGAAATAAAATAAGACAGTGGAGGTTTATCTGTAAGAATAAAAGTGACAGCATAGCATCTATAAAAAATTTTAACCCTAATAAAATAAACGATCATTTCGTAAACTGCACCAGCTACATAACATGTAATGACAAGTTATGTAACTATTATTATAACAATTATATAATAAACCATCAAGAATTTACCATTATATCTATTGATCCCCATGAAATAAGAAAATAATTATAGTATAAGTCTGATGCTTTGGGAATGAACGGTATCACATCACACATGATAAAATTCTGTCTACAATACTACAACAATGAGTCATATTATAAATTGTTGTGTTCAAAAGGCAGTGCCTAAATCTTGAAGATGTGTAAAAGTTGTACTAATATTAAAAAAATACGACTCTCTTGTGCTTACACCTTGGACTGATCACTTACACCTGCATCAAAAGTTTAGGAAAAAATTGTGCATCAGCATCTCACAGAATACTTAGAAAATCAAAATATAATTTTCAACACAATGTCAGGATTCCGTAAACAGAACAACGATTCTAATAAAAATACAAGTCGACATCATCATTGCTACTGACAACATGATTAAAATACTAGTATTATTAGACATGTCAAAAGTATTCGACAGCGTAAATCATGAACTATTACAGTCTAAGTTTTAATTCTATAACATTAAGGGCGTGATGTGGGAATGGCTCAGAAGCTACTTATCTGAACAAAAGTAAGGTGTTCAGTTGAGCAGTATTTTCAAGTCAAAGTAGTATAAAATCTGGGATACCACAAAGGTTAATCTTTGGGCCTCTATTCCTCAATATTTTTACTACAGACGTTGAGCAGAAAGTTAGTTTTTGTATTGTCCATTACTATGCAGATGACATACGAGTTATGTTCAGTTGTAGGTATAGTGAATATCATCAGGATTTCAAAAAAATCAATGCAGACATAAACAGTATTCTGCAATGGACATGTGATAGTGGATTACAGTTTATATCGAAAAGACGGATGCAATTATTTCTAGTAGTGATAAAAGCTACACAATAGTGCCCCCACGTTGATAATGAACAATGTGAAAATAAAATTCAACAATCACGTAAAAAATTTCGGACGAAAAACTAAATTTCACTAAGCATGTGTCTAGTCTGTGTCGGTTGGCATTTACAAATCTAAACAGTCTCTAACACTTAAGAATAATCTGCCAAAAAAATTAAATTATGTGATTAGTTAGTACTATCAAAATTAAACTATTGTAATATGGAGCATCTTTTACCGCTTAAAATTCTCACATGATACAGACGGTAAAAATGCCTGCATAAGGTATGCTCAATATGTCGTCTAGATAGATCACATAAGTCCCTACATCATTTTGTGGACAAAACCGGAGTTTAGCAAAAAATAAGCGAAAACCTAAATAATTCCTAAACTAACAAATTTTGCATAACACAAATGAGGGTCAAATCGATGCGTATGGAGGTCCTCAATCACCTTGCGGTGATTAGTCCGTCCTCAGTGAAATAAGGTCAGGTTTTAAACTAATATTTAAATTGACACCTGGCCTTATTTTGTGAATCAATGATTTACAGAATTAATTGATTTATTATTATTAATATAAATAAATATCTCTTAAAAAAATGATCAAATCACTTCGTTCTACGGCTGATGAAAACAATTTTCCCGTCGACTGTACTTGTATCTTTCGTAAGTTAAAGAGAGGGCAAAATACAGTCTAATTCTCTTCCAGAAAGGTGAATGATTATAAAAATGGTCCACAATTTTTCTCGAGTTTTAACTTGAGCTCCCGTAATTATTTCATCTTCCCAAGGGCATTACGCGAGTTCGGCAGCAAGTAAACCTTTCTACAATCCGAAATTCAACTCCTTTCCGTCCCTCTCCAACAGCCAAGCGCTGCGATAAATTAGAAGAGAGCAGATCGCGAGATCGTAGGGTAAGCAGAAGACGAAATAATTTTACATAGCTAATGATAATATGTCCCTGTAGATGTATCGGGGGCGGAATTATATTTTAGCAGTACTTTGTATTTGTATTTGCTAATTTTTTCTTTGCCGTTTTGTCTTTTTTACCGCTTTCAACAGTTACGAACGCCTACTTTCCGCCGTTGTTTATGAACCGTGCGCTTTGCCTTGTTTACGCCTAATTTTAACACGAAAAAAATAACTGAAATTAATATTGGTATTTTGGGAATATCGCTCCGTGAGGGTTTTTTTTAATGGAATGTTTTAAGACACATAATTTGTATATTTAATCGAGGGTGGAAAGATGTATTTTAATGTGCTTCGGTGAATAAATATAGGAATTAAATTCGCGCACTATAGAAATGATACAATTTTTGTATGCAAGCACTGGGAAAAATGCCTTTTTATCTTTTAGTTTTACTGTTTTACAGGGTTACCACTAAACATATTTAGTAAAATGCCATGACTGTGTTATTCATGACCAAAACGGCATGAAATTCCATGATTTTAGGAAAGTTTAACAAACATTTACTAATAAATTAAATTTACTTATACTAGGTGAATTTGAATCGCATGTAGACACCAAAACAATATGACACGTATTTTTTTTGACCCTCGGAGGATGAAAGGGGAAGAAAAATTCGAATTTCGCTCTAAAACCATCCGTCAGTGAATCTCGTACAAATTTCATAAATGGCCTATTAATAATATAATAATAATAATAATAATATCACATAACATAATATAAAAATAATATAATATAATATAACATAATATAATATATAACATATAATATAATATATTATAATATACTTAATATAATATAATATAATATAATATAATATAATATAATATAATATAATATAATATAATATAATATAATATAATATAATATAATATAATATAATATAATATAATATAATATAATATAATATAATATAATATAATATATTACAATATAATATATTATAATATATTAAAATATAACAAAAACTAATATAATATAATATAATACAACAATACAATATAATATAATAATATAATGATTTACTTATCCCGTAAGACCATACAAAATAGGCATAGACAAGTCAGTTACAAATACGATTTAAAATACACATGTAAATAAAATGTATAAGTAAAACTAAAAACAAAACACTACGATAAAACTGTTAGCAATTTAAGTATTCCGACACACTATAAAAACATTCTTGTCGCAAAAAATCTGTTACATATTTTTTAAAACATTTGATATTTGTTATATTTTTAAGATGTTATAAACTTGTATACCCACATATACACGATTACTTTCAAACATAGACAATTTATCCATTGCTACTTATTCTGATATTGACATGGTTTTCCATAAAACACCATGTACTGCATTCGACGCCTGTTTTTTCAACCAAGTTGATTACGCCAGTATTAGCTTCACGTCAAAGGTTCCAATGTGCTGCAGGAGCTATTTATGCGATCATTTATACAAGGCGCTCTCGGAAAATTTGCCAACTGAAAAATTTTATTAGATTTTTTTCCTGGTTACCTGAATTAAAATGGAACCTCCTTTTCAAAACATCAATTAAATAAAGGGTGTCATTTATTAATTGAGCGGTCTTTATCCTTTGCTATGGCAACGCGGATGTTAAAAATCTTCATGTCACACATGATTTTAAAGCTCCGTCATCAGTTTTGTTTAGTACGGGCGCTTGCTGATTACTGATTATGTAAAAATAATATCGATAATAGCAAAAATATTTGAGAAGACATTATTAAATAGAATACTTGATTTCGCAAATAAAAACAACCTGATTACAAAAATGCAGAGGGCTTATTAAAGGAAGATCCACAGCAAGGGCAGTTTACTTAGCTCTATGTGAAATCCTAGAAGTTGTAAGTTTAAAGGATCATGAAGTGGGACTATTCATGGACTTGCCAAAAGCAATTGACAGCGTGGATCACAACATTCTATTGGAAAAACTAAATATAATGGGATTGAGAGGCAATATTCTTAGTATTTTAAAATCATATCTATATAAGAGAAAAAAATGTGATAGTAGTTGAGGCAGAACATGAGATTCAGTCAAATTGGAGCACGCCTAAAAAGGGTGTACCACAAGAGTCTATCCTGGCCCCGACGCTGTTTCTGCTCTACACAAACGATCTATCTGAAATAAGAAACCATCTGTTAAATCTATCGCAGATGACAAATCCGTAGTAATAGGATACAAATCGAAGATTGAATTAATACCAGAAATAACCAAATCTTTCAAGATAACAGAGGAGTACTATACCTGCAATAATTTAAAATCCAAATAAAAAAAACGCATTTGTTGAAATTTAGTTAAGACCAGATCCACTGCTAGTTACATATAAAAATCAGGCCCTAACATCCTAAAGTCACACCAAATTTCTTGGAATTATCATCGATTCTCAATTAAACTAGAAAGAGCACATAAACTATCTCTCTAGCAAGATGAGCTCAATTATATTTGCATTACGTACCATATCAAATCAAATTAGTGAACAAGCAGCATTAAATGCATACTACGCATATGGTAACTCAAGAATTAAATACGGAAGCATCTTCTGGGGAAATTCAGTCGAAGTCCTAACAATCTCTAGACTTCTGAAATCAAGTATTATTACATCTGAACAGGACGCAGACCTGCAGTGACATATTTAAACAAAAAAAAACATATTTACTATATTATTATTATATATTTACATATATATATATATATATATATATATATATATATATATATATATATATATATATATATATATATATATATATATATATATATATATATATATATATATATATATATATATATATATATATATATATATATATATATATATATATATATATATATATATATATATATATATATATATATATATATATATATATATATGAAGAAAATCCAAAAAAGAAAAAGGTAATTAATTAGTTTTAAGAATAAAGGTGTTTTATATTAATTTCTAAAATTAAAAATGTTGGGAATCACCCTTTTTAATCTTACTGATTTCCCTGTATAACAATGTCATGTATATTTAATTTTTTTTTTTGCAAATAATAAAGTTGAAGAAATGTCCATAATGCTAACCAACCGAAGTATTGGTTGTTTTTTGATAAAACTAATTAAATAAAAATGTTTCTAATTCAAGTTTATGCAAAATAATGATTTTGGTACATGACACCCATTTGTGTCTACAATACGTATATGTCATGAAAGTAATTATATATTAATTCTATTAAAAAATAGAATACAAGAACATGAGATTCAGTCAAATTGGAGCACGCCTAAAAAGGGTGTACCACAAGAGTCTATCCTGGCCCCGACGCTGTTTCTGCTCTACACAAACGATCTATCTGAAATAAGAAACCATCTGTTAAATCTATCGCAGATGACAAATCCGTAGTAATAGGATACAAATCGAAGATTGAATTAATACCAGAAATAACCAAATCTTTTCAAGATAACAGAGGAGTACTATACCTGCAATAATTTAAAATCCAAATAAAAAAAACGCATTTGTTGAAATTTAGTTAAGACCAGATCCACTGCTAGTTACATATAAAAATCAGGCCCTAACATCCTAAAGTCACACCAAATTTCTTGGAATTATCATCGATTCTCAATTAAACTAGAAAGAGCACATAAACTATCTCTCTAGCAAGATGAGCTCAATTATATTTGCACTACGTACCATATCAAATCAAATTAGTGAACAAGCAGCATTAAATGCATACTACGCATATGGTAACTCAAGAATTAAATACGGAAGCATCTTCTGGGAAATTCAGTCAGAAGTCCTAACAATCTCTAGACTTCTGAAATCAAGTATTATTACATCTGAACAGGACGCAGACCTGCAGTGACATATTTAAACAAAAAAAAACATATTTACTATATTATTATTATATATTTACATATATATATATATATATATATAT
>JANEYF010005611.1:0-182192 GCA_029963845.1 Rhamnusium bicolor | reverse complement strand
TGCTCAGTAGAATGCATTGAAAAACACTATTGAAGAAGACAAACAGTTCTTGTTACTCTAGAGAAAAAAAGAACGTCCTGATTGCATGGGAGGCGTTGACATGAATTTCGTAAAAGCAGCACAATGAAGAGAAAAGAGACGAGCAGCTGAGATGGCGAGATTGGAAAAATCAAAAGAGAAAGTAGGTCAGTAAAATTTTTCTCCCTTTTTTTTCATATTTTCCCTTTTTCTGTTGAGATTATTTTACTTGATGCCATTTTCTGTGAGGTTTGTTAACTGCTTATTACTGCTTAATGGCTTTTTCCTTTTTTTTTTTTTAGAAGATGAAAATTTAATTGTACGACTGGAATCTTCAAGCAGCACATCAGAGGAAGAGAAACAAGAAGAGATAGAGGTGAATTTTCCAGATATAGAGGAAACAGGACCAGAAATAAAGACAAGGAAGTACGCTAGGGGAAGTGAAAAGATTATTACCGAAAAATTATCTTTATTGTTACATAGGAGTTCGATAATATTAGCTACTGCAGAGGCGTTACGTTTTGATTCACAGAATTTAATTGTAAGTATAAGTGTAATGCAACTTCGTAGACAGCTATTCCGAAAACAAAGGATTGAGCTTATCAAACATAGATTCAAAAAATCCGATTTAGAGGGAGCTGTTGTGCACTGGGATAGAACAGTTGATAGGAGTTCCTCAGCCTGAATATAATATGGAAATTACTCAAGCAAAAGCAGTATTTTCAGCACTTGAACAGTGGGGGGCAGTTGAGAAAATCCAGACAATGTATTTTGATACAACTGCAGTAAGCACTGATCGCCTCAGAGGAACCTGCGTTTTGATAGAGCTATTATTAGAAAAAAATCTTCTTTATTTAGCATGTCGCCACCATATTTTAGAAGTTATTCTAGAATCAGTTTTTGATTTAAAAGTGGACACAAACACTGGCCCTCAGCCAGATATTTTTAAAAAGCTTCAGACTGGGTGGTCAAAGCTAGACAAGACAAAATATAAAACTGCTACTGAAGATAAAAATATTAGACATAAAATAGGTAATTCAGACCAAATATCAACAACAACAATTCAAAAACCAACAAACAAGAGATGATTATAAAGAATTTATCCAACTTTATTTAATTTTTTTAGAACGTACTCTTCCAAAAGACATTTTTTTCAGGGTACCTGGTGCTATTCATCACGCCAGATGTATGGCAAAGACCATTTATTCTCTCAAAATATACTTTTCCAGTGATCAATTTTCATTAACAGATTTAGAAAAAAAGTATCACAGACATTTGTTTATTCATAAGCAATATTTATGTAAAAGCGTAGTTCAACTCCCTCAAATCCACTTTGGCCCACAACCAAGACCTACAATTGTTAAAATCTTTTGTGATTACAAACAAATTGATAAAGAACTTGCAGACAAGGCACCGTCTAAAATAATAAATCTGTGGTATCTCAATTCGGAGCAAGTCGCATTTTCGTTTTTTGATGAAACTTTAAAAAAAATGTCAAAACATTGAAAAAAATTCTAAAATTAATTTCCATTGAAAAAAAAATTATGATGATAGGGATGTGAAAGCAAAGTTCAGTCACGAACAAGTGGATAATGTATTGGACAATGAAATTGATCTTTTTTGTTTCTCATCAAACTCTAATTTTTTTCAAGAGGTTTGAAATTGATACAGAATTTTTAAATATTGATCCCAATGTATGGTGTGAAAATATACATTATTTAGAAGCTAAAAAAATAGTAAACAGTTTTAAGGTTGTCAATGACACAGCTGAAAAAAGGGTAAAATTAATTCAAGACTACAATTCCTGTTTGACGAAAGATGAAGAACAACGGTAGTTTCTGTTACTGGTTGTGTCTGAATGTAGGAAAATTTTCCTGACTCTTCAAAAGCCACGTTATCTAAGCCATTACCACCTTAATCTGATTTTAAATGTAAATAATAATAATAACTTCTTTCCTTTATAATACTTTCTTTTTTTATAACTCAACTTAAATAATAAAATGCATTTGAACATTATTTCCTCACATTTTTATACCTCTTTTGGTTTCTTTTCTCCTAAATCCTTCATTTTCAATTTGGATTTTGCAGCGTTTACTTTCGAAAACAGTTTTAGCTAAACCCTTTTTTATATACAAATTGAAAAAATAAATAAAGTAAAATCTGGAGAGCAGATGTAATTGAATCTTGTAATGTTTTTCATAAAAAATCAATTTTCATAAAAAATCAAAACTTCAATCTTGATGAGGCACATGTTAACGTTATCGAATTGAGCTGAAACTTTACCAACCTCATTTCTCAACCAATTGGCAACTTTTAGGAGGGTCCCCCCGAAAAATTCGAACACTGATTTTTTTGTGACCTTAATTTACAATTAAGGGTAGCTAGCTACTATATGAGGAGGAGAGTTTTTTCAATAGAATACAAGAACGCAAACGACGTGGGCCATTATTCATCGTGTTACTAATGTGATAATGAAATGCCGAAAGTGTGACTACACAATATTCGACTCCGTTAGTTCAAGGGATGTTAGTACTGTTTATGTCGTTGGTAGTTGTGGGTGATTTTTTTTTTGTAAAACAGGTTAAATGAGTTTTTGTGGGATTGACTAGGAACCCAAAAAAGTGACAGAGAAAAAGTGGAATCTAAGAATAAGTACTGAGCTTTCTTGAGATCGTGATAATATCACCAACACAGAACATCTGCTGGAATCTGAAACGATAGTATCTGAGGCCATAACCATTTATATTTAGAGAAACGGAAAATAAAAAAAAAGTGAAAAGATTAAACCATTTCATGTGAAGTATTACAAATGATTATACCGTATTTATTATTATTTTCATTAATTTTCGGCTTTTTTCATTTATAATAAATGAACCATTTTATACAGCGTCTCACTTTTCACCCCAGGACCCCCATTAAAAAATATATTTTCCCAAATTAAATAAACCTACTATACAATCAACAAAAATGGAAAACCCAGAAAGTTATAGTAGAGCTTGAGGTAGAGTATTTAATTTTACAGAATCTTTTTCGGCATGGCCTAAAACCCTTGAATATCAAATTTCATTAAAAATATTCTTTCCCTCTACAAAAAAAACCGCTGCCAATTACTTGGGGATCAGAACTTCCCTACCGTAGTAAAACTCGACATGTGGTGGAGTTTATAATAAAAGTAATTTTTGACGTTTCAAAAAAAGTCACATTGGTGGAATATCACTAATATTTTTTTAGACATTGGGACCGATTTTGCTCATCAACGAACTCAATCTCTTCCTTGACATCTAGAATGTGTGTACCAAATTTGGAGTGGGTTGGAACCATTGATGTGAAGATAACACTGACGCAGTTTTTCCACGAAACACCAAAACACTATATACTGCACTCGACGCGCGTTTCGCCAACCAAGTTGGCATCATCTAGAATTGATTAAAACTAAACTTATGCTAACAATCTACCCTATTTATACCTACTATTGTCATGGTTGACCGAACTGCCACGGTTCGGTGAACCGTGACCCACTAACCAATAAAGCGGGCTATTTGGGATAGGCCCTCTGTCACTATTCATACTATTTTTACACTTCATGATGTCCAAGCCTTCAAATGCATCTAGCTGTCTAGTATTTGTTACATTCCTAATTAATCTTAAATTGCTAATATCCATTTTATGGTTGTTCTCAAACTCATGTTGGGCTACACTAGACTTATCTGTTTTATCATATTTGAGGTGGGCGATATGCTCTTTGATTCTAGTTTGAATTGATCGTCTAGTCTGTCCAACATATTTTTGATTACAGTCCTTACAGCCAATTTCGTAAATCCCCGACTTTTCCTTTGTTTCAATTTTGTTTTTTGGATTGCCTAAAAGTTGTTGAAGTTTGTTTCCCAATGAATAAACCACTGTCATACCTACATCTTTAAAAATCTTGCCAATACCACGAGATCGAAGATCGAATGGAAGCGATACAAATTTCGGATTTTCTCTTTCATTTTGAAAGGTCGAGGATACTAGACAGCTAGATGCAATTGAAAGCTTGGACATCATAAAGTGTAAAAATAGTATGAATAGTGACAGAGGGCCTATCCCAAAAGCCGGCTTTATTGGTTAGTGGGTCACGGTTCACCGAACCATGGCATTTCGGTGAACCGTGACAATAGTTTAGGTATAAATAGAGTAGATTGTTATCATAAGTTTAGTTTTAATCATATCCAGATGATGCCAACTTGGTTGGCGAAATGCGCGTCGAGTGCAGTATATAGTGTTTTGGTGTTTCGTAGAAAACTGCGTCAGTGTGATAACTTCCTCACTTTGAGAGGTGAGGAAGTAACAGGACCAATTATTCAAATCCTTGATTGTGTTCTTTAAATGAACTACTGTTGACTGAGCAAGGCCAAAAACAACAAGAACTCCAGAATTCACAGAGGTCATCTTGCAAGAAATTGAAGAGTGCTATGGAAATCGCAAATTGTTTAGGAAGATCTAATAACACGGTATGGACTCTGAATAATTACTGTATATTCAGCGTGTACAGGTACTTTCCCCAGGCACAGATCACATTCCATATCTAAATTTTTCTCAACAGTTTCTACAGAAATATTGTACCCTTCGCTGATAAAGGTAGGTTTCAAGACAAACAGCGGCACATCTTAAGCCAATGAAAGCCCACATGCGTTTGTTGAATCCAGCCATCAGCAGTAATTTATTATGGACAGTTGTTGTTGCTGAAAATTTATTCGGATAGTTTTTCTGTCACGAAAATTGAATGGAGAATTATACTTTGCATGCGGGTTTTATGAGTCTATGTCATCTAATCACAGAGCTAATATAATTCTCATAGGTGTCTGGTTATGTTACCTAAACATTGTTTTTTTTTTAGCTACTAACAAGATTACCAGAATTCAATACTTTTTGTTGCAGTTGCTAGGCGACTACTTTTTTAGGCCGAGAAGTACTTCTCGTCCTAGGATGAAATTGTTATTTTCCTAACATGTGCGGAGAGTGGTACATTTCCGCGCGCGGCTGCCGTTAACCGATTGATGCAAAGCTGAGTTTGGTCTGGCAGTCGAGTGCGGAAAACACAATTTCCGCATGTGTAGGGACAACATTTTTTCTACGAGCGTGTTGAAAATAAAAAATAATTAACATGAATATTTATGCCATTTGAATACGTTTTTTTAATAAAAAAACTAGGCTTTACTGTAAAAATACTACTGTTTGACTTGATATTTGTTACTTGTTATGTGACTAAGAAACGTCAAAATCAGATAGTCATGGCTACATGATTAATGAGAAAGGTAGAATGTTTGATAGTAATAGTGATAGAAAGTTACAGGGCTACTTCCAACGGGTTAGTGTAAATAAAAATAGCTTTAATTTCACTAAATTTGTATAAAATAGGAAAATATAAAAGAAAAAACTTTGGCATATTAACTAATAAGTTTTCAAAATATAATTATAACTTACCCGACAATGCAAATGAAAATATAATTACTTTTCCCCACTAGTGTGGAAGTGCGGAAAAGTTCAACTTTAGAAATTATAATGTAGAAAAAGTAATTTTTCTGAAATCGCTCAAGAATGTCTACTTACTCGGCACAATTTCAGATCCCAAAATACGTTGTTCTAGTATTTTAGTCCGTTGCTAAGCAACGATCATAAAACAGTACGAGAAAGTTACTTTTCCGACCTTAGCCGGGAAAGTAACTCCCGTACAGGTTTCTTATATACAGGGTGGGGCAATAGTGCGTCGACGTCGATATCTCTAGTTCTACGGTAGCTAGAAATTAAGAAAAGAATACAAGTAAACTAGATAAAAAAAGTCTATGACCGGAAATTATTTTCGAATATACAGGACCAGCCAAGACGAAATTACAGGATCAAGTGCCTTTTTTTAAATGAAATGCTACTTACATCAGTACATTTTTTGAAGCCTCCTTCCAGACTCTATTCATTCCTATATTATCATTGACTATCTCCCAACCACCTGGATGTAATGAATTTTTTTTGTTGAAATAATGTCATCTGCAGATGCATATTGAAAAACTCACCAAAGTCACAATTCTGGGTTTTAAGAAAAACTTACGTGAATACTAGTTACGAGATATCTAATTAATGTTTTTGAATCATTTTTACTTCCTAAAAATGTACAACATGGCCAAAAATTATTTGTTAATTAAGAACTTTTTAAACTTAATTTTCTCAATTTTTTCGAATGGAAGCATTCCATTTAAAAAAAACCACTTGATCCTGTAATTTCATCTTGGCTCGCCCTGTATATTCGAAAATAATTTCCGGTTATAGACTTTTTTATCTAGTTTACTTGTATATTTTTTTTAATATCTAACTATCGTAGAACTCAAGATATCGAAGTTCGACGCACTATTGTTGCTCCACCCTGTATATTTTAGACAGTAAATAAATACACGCAGAAAAACCATCTCACATTAAAGATGCATTTTTTAGTAAAAAAAATAGAACATTAAATTTAAGGTCACATTTTTTGCAGTTGTTACTAAGTCTGTTGGTGTCCCAAATACCCAGACATCATCAATATTTTTTAATATTTTTTTAGCACTTAGAAGTATTAAAGCGAAATAAGCACTGAATCTGACTTTAATCACAACAATAAATAAACAGTAATTGTCATGGAAACGATTTCATAAGCAATTAGATTGTAATGAAAAAAATTTTATGAATTTACAAAATTCCTTAATTTATAATAATATTGATTGCTATTTCAGAAAAAATAGTATGTGTACCTCGTAGCAAAAGCACATTCCTGGACTCAATACTTGTTGGCCTAGGCTTAACGCCTCGTCCAACAATTTATAACGTCGTCCGGGAATGTATTGCTTTTACTACTAGATACACCACGTACTATTTTCTGAAATTGCTCAAAAATGTCTACTTTCTCGGCGCAATTTCAGATCCCAAAATACGCTGTTCTAGTATTTTAGACCGTTGCTAAGCAACCATCATAAAACAGTACGAGAAATTTACTTTTCCGACCCAAGCCGGGAAAGTAACTCCCGTACAGTATAAAAGGTGGGGCAATAGTTCTTCCGAATTCGATATCTCGAGTTCTATGATAGCTAGAAACTTGATTTAAAACTAGACAAAAAAGTCTATACCCGAAATTGTTTTAGAATATACAGGGTGAGCCAAGACAATCCTACAGGGTCAAGTAACATTTCTTTAAATGAAATGCTATGTATATCAGAACATTTTTTGAAACATCTTTGTGGCCTCCTTTCACTTCTGTATTATTATTGACTTTCTCCCAAGCATGTAGTGAAAAAAATTTTTTTTGATAAAATTATACCATTTAATTGTATATTGTAGTGTATATTAAAAATATCACTACAATCACAACTATAGATTTTAACAAAAAAATATGTTAGTACAAGTTATGAGACATCTGTGTGATGAGTGATGACATTCAGCCATTTTTACTTCCTAAAAGTATACAGGGTGGCCAAAAAGGATTTTTAAATTTACTACTTTTTGAACTGAATTTTCTCAATTTTTTTCAAATGATATAATGTAGGATTGGAAAACGAACATTTTTTGTACGTACATTCCTTTGGCTATTTGTGAATATTTTCAATTTATTGAACAATAACTGCAAAATCAGCAATAAAAATTAAAAATGAGGGCTTTTTTAAAATAATTCAAAACAAGGTATTATAATAAGCGTGTTACATGATGCCCATAAAAACATCACACCAACAACAATCCAAAATTTGAAGGAAAGGATAATAAATGCTTTTGGAAGTATCACTCCGGCAATTTTATGAACAGTAGAAACCTCATTCCAAAGACGCATAGAAATGTGTGTCAATCAAAATGGGCAACATATGGAGTACTTTTTATAATATCTTTACTTGAATTACAAAAAATATATATTTTTAATTTTTATTGCTGAATTTTGCAGTTATTGTTCAATAAATCGAAAATGGTTACAAATAGCCATAGGGATGCACTTACAAAAAATGTTCGTTTTTCAATTCTACATCACATCGTCCAAAAATATACAGTGTTCCATTTAAAAAAAAATTGAGAAAATTCAGTTCAAATAGTTGTATATTTAAAAAATAATTTTTTGGCCACCCTGTATACTTTTAGGAAGTGAAAATGGCTGAGTGTCATCACGCAGATGTGTCATAACTAGTACTAACATATTTTTTTCTCGAAATCGATAATTGTGACTGTAGTGATTTTTTTTTAAATGGCATAATTTCAACAAAAAAAATCATTACATCCAAGTGGTTGGGAGAGAGTCAATAATAATACAGGAGTGGAAGGAGGCCACAAAGAAGTTTCAAAAAAATTTTCTGATATAAACGGCATTCCATTTAAAATGTTAGTTGACCCTGTAGAATCGTCTTCGCTCATTCTATATATTCGAAAATAAATTCCGGTTAAAGACTTTTTTGACTAGTTTAGACAAACCAACTCACATTAAAAATGCATTTTTTAGTAAAAAATACAACATTAAATTTAAAGCCACATTTTTTTTCAGTTGATATTAACTCTGGTGGTGTGTCAAACACATGGACATCATCATTACTGGTCCATTTTAAAATACGTTTTAATATATTTTTTAGCACTTACTAGTATTAAGCAAAATAAGCACTTGAATCAGACTTTTATCACAACAATAAATAGTGATTGTCAAAGAAACGATTTCATAAGCAATTAGATTGTAATGAAAAAATGTCATGCATTAATAAAAATTCCTTAATTTATGATAATGTTGACTGCGATTTCAAAAAAATAGTATGTGTACCTCGTAGTAAAAGCACATTCCCAGACTTCAACGCTTGTTGCCCTCGGCTTAACGCTACGGCCAACAATTTAAATCGTCGTCCGGGAATGTATTGCTTTTACCATTAGATACACAATGTACTATTTCGGATGGTAAATAGTTATGAACAAAATAATGGATACCATAAGAAAATGAGACAAACTGACATGATATTCTCATTAGATTGTGTCAAAGTGATGTGAATCGATTACGATCAGATTTTTCATTCAAAATAAATATAATAAATAAATGTTTACTATTTTCTTCTTACAATCGAATAATAATAGTTAACGAAACACACGGATGAAAATGTTTTTCCTACTCGTACGAAAAATTGCATTTTTCGTTCTTGTGTCATAAATAACTATTGTGTATGAGGATAATTATAAATTAAAATAAAATTACAACGCTAATAATTAATGTTTTGGAATATAAAGTAATTTTGTGTTACTGATATACAATGTTCATGTAGTGTAATATAAAACGTTCTTCTACTCTGAAAGATTTGATGGCGTTATTATAATACAAAGCTCGCGTGATTCTATGTTCCGCGTAATTAATAGATAAAGTAATTAATTAGTCAACATATCATAGCTACACACATAGGCCCATTAGTAAATCATACTTGTTGAGTTGAAACATATGAGAAAATTTACCTGAACATTTTGTATCAACACATTTCTTTGTTTTTAATATTCCCATATGTTAAGTTGGCTTTGTGGTATTATACGAATAATTACGAGTAATACGCCTGTTGTCGGATGTAAAACGTCTATATAATTTACCATATTAATATTATTTAAATAGTTAATTATGTCATGTGTATATACCAGTGGCGGTTCGTGGGTCAAGAGATAGGGAGGTCAATTATAAAAGTTTACTGTATTACCTACCTTTTAAAGTGATTTAAATTCCAAGTTGATCCTCCGGTCTTTTTGAGATAAAAAATGGTCAATTACTTTTTCATTAAAGTCTTTTATCTTCTTTATTAATGCCCTTTCTATGGTAAGCATAACTAAAGAAGATAACCTTTCCTGACCTATGGTATTTCTTAAAAATGTCTTTATTCTTTTTAAGGTGAAGAAACAACGTTCATTTTCGATGGTAGTCATAGGGAGAGTACACAAGATTTTTAACAGTTTGACACTTTCAGAAAAAGTATTGCACAAATTATTGTTAATAAAAAGCTGTAACAAAGCAACTGCACCTTCACTATTGGAAAAATCTTCTCGACTATATAATACTTCTAATTCAGTTTTAAGTTTGAAATGATTTATGACTGGATACTCCGTTTTAACTAATTTAAACATATCTTGAGGAAAGCTTTTTTTATAATCTTTAAATCGATCTGCGTGAAATAACTGAGACACTGCTAAATGATTACTGAAGCCAAACCTGTTTTTGATCTCAGATGTAATTATATCACAAACTTCTAATGAAATTCTCCTTTTTGATTCTTCCGTTTTACATCTCTGGGCAGACTGCATGGATGTCTCCTCCAAATAGTTATTCAAAATTTTATTTCTGATGTCTTCAATTTTACTATTAAAAACGCCAATACACTTGTTTACTGTTATGACATCGATATTACATTTTTGTAATTGATTGAACAATATATCACAATGAGGCATAACTAAATGAAAAAAATGTAACCAGTAAAGAAAATGTTCATTTTGTAAGTAGTTTTTTAAACCAATAGCTTGGTTTAGAATGTTGTTTTCTGATTCATTATCAATGATCTTTTCTAAACAATCTAATAATTCTGTTCGATAGGTATAAACAGTCTCTATGCACTTTGTATTAAAATTCCATCGTGTTGGAGCCGCTTCAGGTAATCTCACTTTAACAACATTATCTAACACGGCTGTTCTTTTTGGCGATTTTCCAAAGAATGAAGAAAAGCTATGTAAATTAACAAAAAAAAATTTATGCTTATATCCTGACTTGATGATTTTTGTAAAATTAAATTTAGTTGATGAGCGTAGCAATGAAGAAAATTTGCTGAAGGATAACTTTTTTTAATTTTGGCTTGTACACCTCCAAAAG
The DNA here is from genome assembly GCA_029963845.1 of Rhamnusium bicolor. NCBI lineage: Eukaryota > Metazoa > Arthropoda > Insecta > Coleoptera > Cerambycidae > Rhamnusium > Rhamnusium bicolor. The sequence continues at coordinate 171,322 of JANEYF010005611.1, read as the reverse complement.
CACCACTCATTACTGATGCTCCATCGTAACTTTGCGCTATCAATTTTTCAGGACTTTCATTAATTTTCAGACATTCTAAGTCTTTTAAAATTACATCTGTCAAATGCTGCGATGTCGTTCCTTGAGGCTGAATAAATTTCCAAAATATCTCACATACAACACCGTCTAATACGTATCTAAACACAAAAACTACTTGTACTTTATTATGTCCATCTTTCAGTTTTAATATATTTTGTACAACACTCATATTTAATAGTAAACATCAAAAACACTGTTTTACTTAATTTCACGACAAGTAGAGATTTACTAATAAAATGTTCACAAATAAAAACATTAAAAACAACGCGATAGAATTTATCGACCAACGCGTACCTAGTCAACATTAAGACTGCTGACTGGCGACTGATTTTCCTTTACTAAACTTCGTGCGTTACCGTGTCAGGGTCATCAGGGACATTGTCCCCGCCAGTGTTTTCTGTCTCTTTTGCTTTTTGACGATTCGCGCATGAGTCTATTTCACTATAATTCGTTGTAAATTCGGTCCGTAGCTTTGAGGACACGTTGTGGATTGACCCAAGATTTTTAAATTCTATAAATGAATAATGTAATGATCTAGATATTTGAATAAATATTGTACATAGAATAAACTAGAAATTTTAATATATTTTTTAAGAATATTAAAATATATATATATATATATATATATATATATATATATATATATATATATATATATATATATATATATATATATATATTTATATATTTTTAAACTTCAGAAAATGAATAGCTCTATTTTTTTTTTTGTATGTGGGAGGTCATTGACCAAATGACCCTATAGAAAAACCGCCAGTGGTATATACAGTATGTCCCACGATTGATGTTGCAATAGGTGAAAGGGAATACAAAATTTTAAATATCAATTTACTACGTTGAGATTAAACCCTTCTTGGCTTGAAACAAATTTTAAGTATATTCTCGATTTTATAAAATCTGGGAGATTATGATACTTAATAAAAAATAATTTGTTTAAGTAAAGTACCTAATCCGTTCATAACACTGCAGAATGTATTTAAGAAAAGGTTCAGAATATGATATTATGGTCTACGAAAAATTTCAAGATCAGCCTACTTTAATGTAATCGATAAAGTAGGAGGTTTCCATTCGAATCACGCAATTTTTTTTTTTTAAACTGTTTGTAATGTATAGTTATGTTACAATGCATAACATAAGGAAAATCTACCTTCAAACTAAAAAATTGCGTATCTTAGAAATCAGGGTGATTCTGAAATAAACCGAAAAAAACTCTGTGAGAGGGTATATAAACAGTTTTCCCATATTTTTGGTAACTCTCAGGCAAATAAAGAAAGTAAAATAAACATGAAAATGAACCGCTATAGGAACTTTGCACTTGTGTACATCTGCTTGCCGTCTGCACCAAGAATCAGCGAACATTCTGTTCTCTATCCTGGCTAATCCTGCAAAGTTAAAGTGAACAGAGTATAGTTACCGACACTCCTGAATTGCAAATAACCGCATTATTTGTCCAATAAATAAGCGATTGTAATTTACGTAATCAATACCTACAGAGCTACAAAAATTATCGCATGTTCCTGAATAATGTTTTAATGTAATAATTTTTTCGTCATTAGGACCGATGTAATTAGGAAAAAAGTTTGGTAGTTATATGGCGCTGTTTATTGGTAATAAGGTTAAAGTAAAGAATATTCAAAATGCTCTCCCATTACACAAGCTCTAGTCCTTTCTTCAATAGACTGCCTAACTTTTTCGAAAACGTCAACATGTTAGCGAATGTTACCAGCAGCCTTTTGCATTCTGGTTTATTGTTCATCGATCGTGTTGATTGGTGTTGAATAAACCAGTTGTTTCATATGCCCCATAAATAAATATCGCACGGAGTTAGGCCTGGCGATTGGGCAGGCCATGCTACTGGTCTGTTTTTCCCGACCCATCTTTCCGGAAATTTCTCAGTAAGTCAGTCTCGTACGTTACAAGCATTGTGTAGGGGGTCATCATCTAAGAGAAACGACAAGTGAGAAATTGTAGGAAGTGTGCTACAGGCATGCGTGGTGACAAACTATGGGGTCCATTTAAATAATCATCCACTATTCCTGTCCACACATTGCATGAAAACCACTAATGAAACCTGTGTTCTCGTATAGACCTATATATGTAGAAATCCCTTATCGGGTAAATGTAGCCTCATCAGTGTACAACATGAGTCAAAGAAAGTTTGGGTGGTCAACAATTATTTGCATAAGCTACCGGCAATATTTCAAGCGTCTTGGTGAATTCTCCGAATGTCGGGTTTGAACATGTTGAACACGATTGGAATGTAAACCCTACTCCCGTAGTATTCGTCATGTTTGCAACTGCATGACCAACCTTCTGCTGCTTACCGAGGAACTTTCCTTGACGACATTTAAAATTTCTTCCTCAATTTTTGTCATTGCGCCATTAGGGCAACATCCACGCAAATGTGCTTGAGTTACAAATATTCCGAAATCTCAAAGATATTGCATTACACTGCTAAATATTTCATGATTGGGATGGCCACATGCAGTGAACCCATCACCGTGGAGTCTCTGAGATGTGACAATATTATCTGGTACTTTACCATACACAAACACCATATCCATTTTTCCACTTGAAATAAAAACCCTTTTATTATTTTTGACTCACGTTTAACTCCGACATAGTTTTCCTTGAAACACCAAAAAAATTTCGGATTTTCTCTTTCACTTTGAAAGGTCGAGGAATTTCGAAGCGACTCTTTAAACTTTCGTTTCCTAATTATTTTTTCAATTAAACTTACAGAATATTCATTACTCGCAGCTATATTCTGTAATCAAAAATACATTGGACAGACTAGACGATCAATTCAAAAATATATAAAATACATATTAGCAATTTAAGAATAATTAGGAATGTAACAAATACTAGACAGCTGGATGCATTTGAAAGCTTGGAAATCATAAAGTGTAAAAATACTATGAATAGTGACAGAGCCCGCTTTATTGGTTAGTGGGTCACGGTTTACACAATAGTTTAGGTATAAATAGGGTAGATTGTTAGCATAAGTTTAGTTTTAATCATCTAGAGATGATGCCAACTTGGTTGGTGAAACGCGCTTCGAGTGTTGTATACAGTATTTTGGTGATTCATGGAAAACTACGTCAGTGTTATCTTCATATCAAAGGTTTCAACGCACTCCAGTTTAACTCCGATTATTATCAACACAAGATTTAAAACTGGCAATATGGATAATGTATCGCTCACTGAGAAAAAATACACTTTAAACCCTCTACTGCATACTGTGCCATATATGGCACAAAGCAATTTTAACCAATTTATAATTTGTTGGTATTTCTGACAGTACTGTAGAGTGCATATATTATCACATGGAACATATTTTCATCATATTGTATCATGGTAGCGACATCTAGTAGTGAATATTGAGATTCAAAATATTTTTAATATGGCCGAAAACAGCTGATGACAGTTACACAAATTTACAATTTGTCTGCTGTGTTTTTCGAATATTTAAAGAATTTTATCATCTAAAAAATATTAGTGATCAATAGTGTGTTATTGACAATAGGCTACTGAGGTATATGCATTTCTTTATGTATTAGATATTTTTTATGTCAAAAAATAGCTTTGTGCCATACATGGCACAGCATGCATCTACGACATTGTTTTCTTTTGAATTTTCATAATCAAGGATTTTTTTAGTAGTCATACTATTCTTACTTTCCAGGTGTTATGGATCCAAAAATATTTTATGGAGGATTTAAAACTGTTCGAGAAATACCAGAGGATAGTGAGGATGAAGATCTGTCAGATTCTGATCAAGAAAATGTTGTACTGGCTCCGGACTTGGAATCAGAGTATTACAACCTGAATAACTAACCAATGGTCCATTTCCTATATGTGCATAAGTTAAGTGTGCGCTACGCGCACGCTTGGCGCGGTGCAAGGCATCCTCCTCTGTCGCAACAAAAATTTGCATATTATTGGCCGCCACGCCGTTGCGATGCGTCGGATCGAGTTCGGTCAATAAACTTTTCTGCGCCGTTCGCGACGTAGAACGACACGCCGTACGCGATTTTGCCGTAGGATTTTGCTGCATAAAAAGGTTTTATCATTTTAATCAGTTAAATTACAACATACAAATTCGTCTTTATAATACATAAACGGGTATGATTTTTTACCCTTCAAACTTTAAGATTTTTTTCTTGAAATCTAGCGTACCAATTTTTTTTATATTTTGGGAAAGTCGTTAGTATTAGGGTTTTTTTTCTAATCAGCCTGTATAATTTAATTGATTACTTTGTTTAATTACTACTTCTATGTGTAGTAACATAAATTCTAAATTTTGGTCAATTCTTAGGAATGCTTTATAAAAATTTCGTAGATTATGCATTTTTCAATATGTATATAAGTTAATAATAAAAATGGGAGAGCAAACCAAAATTGTCACCATGTGTAGACTGTAGAAAAATATTGAAAAAACTAAAATTGTCAATTTCGTAATGAAATTTGGTATTGGGGCTCAAAATTAGATTCTGAACAACTTTTTTTTAATAACTTTTTTCGATATCTTCAACGCGAAGCAAAATATTGGGAATAGGCCCCATTTGGGGGCTGCCGTTGTGTCAGTTTGTTACTTAAATTTAAGTTGGTTGCCTCGAAATGTATGTCTTATATAGAACTACAATTGTGCCAAAGCTCAAATCTGAATTTCAAAAAAATAACTAGGTGTCTTCATTGTAAATGAGACACACTGTATAAATATTCTGTCAGACTCACCGATAACAAAATATTTTTTAAATATCATAGGTGGTTACGATTTAAAATGCACTGTAAAGGAACCTACAGTTCAAATTCTAACTAATTATTAGATAATATATTTGCTAATTACATGGAACCAAATGATACGTATGTAGTAAATTGCGAGTTTTCAGATCATATGGCAATTTGTAAGGTAGTTACAACAAGACTCCAGTGACTGTGATCAAACTGAAACATTTTTGCAAAAACGAACTTTGAAACAAATAAACAAACATTTTACACTTTAATGGCTAGAGTAAATCGGCACAGCGTGTATAGTAAAACATCAGTAGATGCAAAATATGACGAATTTATAAATATAATTCTGCATAACTTTAATGTCACTTCTCCACTAAAAAAGGTAAAATATAATAGAGCCCATAACAATAAAAACAGATAGGTCGCATCAGAAATAGTAGAATTTTCGAAGAGCTTAAAAATATTTATTGGTTGTGGCAGAATACAGGGGACGATATATACAAAATAAAATACAATGAAAAAAAAGCTATACAAGCACCTTATAAACTTAACTAAAAAATTCAAAATACAAGCAATATAAGGGCATCCTGCTAGGATGTAATTAAAAACATTACAGACAATGCAAAAAAAATCTGAAAATAAAAAAGAATTTAACATTAAAATTGAAAATACCGATATCAACAATGTAACAGAATTATGCAATATCTTTAACTATTCAGAACATAGAAAATATTATAAATATTTCAAATGATAATGAAATTACAAGAAAAACGCAGTTTTCATTTGTCCGGTTATTGAGAACGAAATAAAAAATATCAATCAAGATGTTACCAAAAAGAAAAGTGAGGACGCGGATGGCATTCCCTGCAACTTGATCGGAACAATTATTATGAACTTTATTATATTGCCCCTTACACATATAGCAAATACGTCTTTTTTAACCCTCAAGCGCTCAAAAAATCAAGGTGCACTCCAATATACACTGTGTCCAAGATAAGAATGCACAGCATGGGCATCTCGGAAATGGTAGGAGATACGAGTTCGGTTAAAAGGGGAAAAAGTTGCGTAATTAGAATATTACAATGGTCTTAACCAATGTCAAAAATTATTTTTCGTTTTTGATTTATTTCGAAAAAAGTTAATTTTTGAAATTTGCTTTTAATTCTTTTTCCACGTTATTATCAAAAATATGAAAAAACAAACAAAACATCCTCGTTGTACTTTCTAATAAACTTTAACGTGACAATGATATTTTCGCCATCCGACGTTTCGTGATCGTGGAACCATCATCACTCCTTTTTTTAAATACGGACCTGGATTTTTTTTACGGATTTTCATTCTAAATTCACTTATGTATTACACATAGAGCTTACAACATGTTTTTCTCTAGTTATAGTCGTTACTAGGATTTATGTAGTACGGCCTTTACTTTGAAAGTTGCAAATAAAATGTATTAATTATTTCAGCCTTCAGCAACGGAAAATAAGGCAAGAAATAAATTTTAAATCGTTTATTTTTAAATACTGATTAGGAGCATGCAAATCGGCAAATCCGATCACGTTTCCATCAATCTACATTTCTTATAAATGTGAACACTCAAAATTCAAAAATAATACCACGACTTCGATTAAAGATTATTTCATTTAAACTGATAAAAGTCAAGCAAAAAAATATGCTCAATGTGCTACACGTTGTTTCATATTGTTGTCTTTATACATATTTATATTAATGGATTCGTTTTTGAATGAAGAAAAATTTGATATGGTAACATTTTGTGCCACCGAAATTGTGTTGATGCTGAGAATTTGTATCTCGATAGGTACCCAGAAAGAAGGCAGTCTGATAAAATAATTTTTAGAAGATTATCAAATCTTATAGAACACGGTTCTTTCCGAAAACCCATTCGGTCTCGACAAAAACCATGTAACGAAGAGAAAGTAAACAGTGTATTGTTGACAGTTACTGAAAATCCACGTGTATCAACTAGAGAAATCGAACGAGCTACTGTGATATCAAAATCCACGTCCAGTTTTATTTTACGAAAACATCGGTTTCATCCTTATAAATTTAGAATTTGTCAAGGGCTTAGGCCAGGCGACGAAGAAAGACGCAGGACATTCTGTGAGTGGTATACTAGGAAATGCCAGGATGATGAAAATTTTCCTCAAAGTAATTTGGTCAGACGAAAGTATGGTCACTAATAATGGTATTTTTAATCGAAAAAATACACATTATTGGTCCCGAGAAAATCAACACTTGTTCAAAACAGCCAGACACCAACATCGCTTTGGTTTTAATATGTGGATTGCCATTTTTGGTACAAGAATTATAGGTCCTTTTATTTACCATGACTCATTGACTGCCCAACGTTATCAGAACTTACTTGACACTTATCTTGAAGACGCTCTAGACAACTTATCTCTCGCTGATTCCCAGAATTGTTGGTTCCAACAAGATGGTGCTCCAGCACATAATATTTATCCAATCGGTTCCCAGAAAAATGGATTGGCACTCATTCAACAGTATCCTGGTCAGCACGATCGCTGGATATGACACCGTTGGATTTTTTCTGTGGAGATATATCAAAAACTTCGTATACAGGCATAATTTTGAAAATGAACAAGAATTAAAGGCATCTGTTACCGAAGCATTTAACAGCATTACTCCAGAAATGCTAACTAGAGTTTTAGACTCTACTATACGAAGATGCTATCTTTGTTTAGAAAATAACGGTTCCCATTTTGAACATTTATTAGAGGTTTGACATCTATGGTTTTAATAAAATCGATTGTTTATATCTGTGCAGGTACTGAGGTTAATACATATGTAATTAATTTATTATTATTCAGTATTAAACCATTTGTTTTGTTAACTGATTATTATTTAACGTACTAGATGGACGAGTATCTGATAAATTGTATTTATATCTAGTCCTCAAATTAAATTTATTATTTATTCATTTCATAAATCCTAATAACGATTATAACTACAGAAAAACATGTTGTAAGTTCTATGTGTAATACATAGGTGAATTTAGAATGAAGATTGCATTCAAAATCCGTACAAAAAATCCAGGTCGGTATTTAAAAAAAAGAAGTTGATGATGGTTCCACGATCACGAAACGTCGGAGGGCGAAAATATCATTGCCACGTTAAAGTTCATTAGAAAGTACAACGAGGATGTTTTGTTTCTTTTTTTCATATTTTTGATAATAACGTGAAAAAAAATTAAAAGCAAATTTCAAAAATTTACTGTTTTCGAAATAATTCAAAAACGAAAAATAATTTTTGACATTGGTTAAGACCATTGTGATAGTATCCTAATTACGCAACTTTTTCTCCATTTAACCGAATTCGTATCTCCTACCATTTCCAAGATACCCATGCTGTGCATTCTTATCTTGGACACAGTGTATAAGAAAGGTGAGGAAAGCGATATTAATAATTATAGAAATATTTCAAATCTATTAGTTTTTACAAAGGTGGTTGAAAAAAGTATGAAAATTCTCATAGAAAACTACTTTATAAAAAATGAGTTACATTTCCCTACACACCATGGCCTCAAAGAAACAAAAATACCACAACCGCCTTGTTAAAAACTGTAAACAAAATTTTCACGGCAGTGAATAACCATTAAACTGTAGCAGGAATATACTTTGATTTATCGAAAGCATTCGACGTAATACAACACGTCCAATTAGTAAAAACTCTTGAAGCATACAGCATTACAGGTATTCCTTTGCAGTGGTTGAGAGTACAATTCATAGAAATAAAAACACTGTGAAAATATTTTAAATAAAAAATATAGATCAGACACTTCAGAAATAAAATACGGTGTTCCCCAGGGATGTGTTTTTTCGCCATTATTATATCTGATTGTCAGCAATGATCTATTGGCGTATCTTAAGGGATCTATAAACGACCTAGCTATATGTCAGTACGTTGATGACTCATCACATCACTAACAATTTTAGACAGTTTGGAATAATCTATAATAATAAATTGCAATACCGCCTCCAAAGCAATGTCAAGCTGGTGCGATGAAAAATATCTAATACTCAACGTTTTTGAATGAAGAAAAATTTGATATGGTAACATTTTGTGCCACCGAAATTGTGTTGATGCTGAGAATTTGTATCTCGATAGGTACCCAGAAAGAAGGCAGTCTGATAAAATAATTTTTAGAAGATTATCAAATCTTATAGAACACGGTTCTTTCCGAAAACCCATTCGGTCTCGACAAAAACCATGTAACGAAGAGAAAGTAAACAGTGTATTGTTGACAGTTACTGAAAATCCACGTGTATCAACTAGAGAAATCGAACGAGCTACTGTGATATCAAAATCCACGTCCAGTTTTATTTTACGAAAACATCGGTTTCATCCTTATAAATTTAGAATTTGTCAAGGGCTTAGGCCAGGCGACGAAGAAAGACGCAGGACATTCTGTGAGTGGTATACTAGGAAATGCCAGGATGATGAAAATTTTCCTCAAAGTAATTTGGTCAGACGAAAGTATGGTCACTAATAATGGTATTTTTAATCGAAAAAATACACATTATTGGTCCCGAGAAAATCAACACTTGTTCAAAACAGCCAGACACCAACATCGCTTTGGTTTTAATATGTGGATTGCCATTTTTGGTACAAGAATTATAGGTCCTTTTATTTACCATGACTCATTGACTGCCCAACGTTATCAGAACTTACTTGACACTTATCTTGAAGACGCTCTAGACAACTTATCTCTCGCTGATTCCCAGAATTGTTGGTTCCAACAAGATGGTGCTCCAGCACATAATATTTATCCAATCGGTTCCCAGAAAAATGGATTGGCACTCATTCAACAGTATCCTGGTCAGCACGATCGCTGGATATGACACCGTTGGATTTTTTCTGTGGAGATATATCAAAAACTTCGTATACAGGCATAATTTTGAAAATGAACAAGAATTAAAGGCATCTGTTACCGAAGCATTTAACAGCATTACTCCAGAAATGCTAACTAGAGTTTTAGACTCTACTATACGAAGATGCTATCTTTGTTTAGAAAATAACGGTTCCCATTTTGAACATTTATTAGAGGTTTGACATCTATGGTTTTAATAAAATCGATTGTTTATATCTGTGCAGGTACTGAGGTTAATACATATGTAATTAATTTATTATTATTCAGTATTAAACCATTTGTTTTGTTAACTGATTATTATTTAACGTACTAGATGGACGAGTATCTGATAAATTGTATTTATATCTAGTCCTCAAATTAAATTTATTATTTATTCATTTCATAAATCCTAATAACGATTATAACTACAGAAAAACATGTTGTAAGTTCTATGTGTAATACATAGGTGAATTTAGAATGAAGATTGCATTCAAAATCCGTACAAAAATCCAGGTCGGTATTTAAAAAAAAGAAGTTGATGATGGTTCCACGATCACGAAACGTCGGAGGGCGAAAATATCATTGCCACGTTAAAGTTCATTAGAAAGTACAACGAGGATGTTTTGTTTCTTTTTTCATATTTTTGATAATAACGTGAAAAAAAAATTAAAAGCAAATTTCAAAAATTTACTGTTTTCGAAATAATTCAAAAACGAAAAATAATTTTTGACATTGGTTAAGACCATTGTGATAGTATCCTAATTACGCAACTTTTTCTCCATTTAACCGAATTCGTATCTCCTACCATTTCCAAGATACCCATGCTGTGCATTCTTATCTTGGACACAGTGTATAAGAAAGGTGAGGAAAGCGATATTAATAATTATAGAAATATTTCAAATCTATTAGTTTTTACAAAGGTGGTTGAAAAAAGTATGAAAATTCTCATAGAAAACTACTTTATAAAAAATGAGTTACATTTCCCTACACACCATGGCCTCAAAGAAACAAAAATACCACAACCGCCTTGTTAAAAACTGTAAACAAAATTTTCACGGCAGTGAATAACCATTAAACTGTAGCAGGAATATACTTTGATTTATCGAAAGCATTCGACGTAATACAACACGTCCAATTAGTAAAAACTCTTGAAGCATACAGCATTACAGGTATTCCTTTGCAGTGGTTGAGAGTACAATTCATAGAAATAAAAACACTGTGAAAATATTTTAAATAAAAAATATAGATCAGACACTTCAGAAATAAAATACGGTGTTCCCCAGGGATGTGTTTTTTCGCCATTATTATATCTGATTGTCAGCAATGATCTATTGGCGTATCTTAAGGGATCTATAAACGACCTAGCTATATGTCAGTACGTTGATGACTCATCACATCACTAACAATTTTAGACAGTTTGGAATAATCTATAATAATAAATTGCAATACCGCCTCCAAAGCAATGTCAAGCTGGTGCGATGAAAAATATCTAATACTCAACTCAGAAAAAAATATGGAAATTCGTATAATAAAAAGATAGAAGCTTATTAATAAAAATCGGAAATAAATCACATGAAGTTAAAAACAAAATTCCTGTCGTAATAATGGATAATCCACCTTACAAAGGCTTTGACGAAATAGCTTCCAAATTATGTGGTGCCACTATGCACTGTAGAAGTTGTGTCAGCAGAAATATACCTATTTTATTCTACAATGCATACCTACATCAAAAGTAAACTAAAATATGGTACAGTTATATGGGGTTCTTCCAGACATATAGAAAGACTATTTCGCATACAAAAGAGTCATTAGAGTTCTGGTTAATGAAGGCTATTTGGAACACTGTCGACCTCTGTTTATAAGTATAAATATCTGATGTGGCCAGCACATAACTTTCTTGTACCAGTATATATCATCTTGATCTAAAAAAATCATTCTATTTAATTCTTCACTTACCTCAATTAAATTTTAATAGCGTACCTTAAAATGTTTCATTAAAATTTTTAAATAATTAATTATCAACGTCATTCGATACTGTCAATAATAATTCATGTCATATATTTTAATAATTTCTTCTTACTGACATTGACATTTTTGTAACTAAATTAGACATTTCAAATGTCAAACTGTTAAATTTATCCCAACCCCATTTTATGAGGTCAAATGTGTAAAAAATTTTAGTTTACATCAGCTTTATTTAAATACAGTATGTCCCAAAATAAACAGTACTGAACTTAATTGGCCCAAAATAAACAGTACTGAAGCTAATTCTTTTATTTATTTAAGAAAGACATATTATTTACACTTTACTATTACATGTTCTAAATGTGCAGCTCCTCGTTCAAGACAGACTTCATAACGACGTTCCAAGTTGGTCGTCATGTTGCGGAATAAGGGTTGTCTCAGTTCTGCGAAGAAGGCTCGAATGGCATCCTTTAATTCATCGGTGGTTTGTGACGACCTTGTGAAGACGGCATCTTTGGCCATGCCCCAAATGTATGCGTCTGGAGAGGTGAGGTGGGGCGAATGTCGCCCGATTCCGTCTGACCGAAAATAATGCTCCACCAGAAAAACTTTTTCCTCTGTACTTAACACCATGTTTAACACTTAAACTCTACTAGTTAATTGTTTAAGGTTTACTCGACAGGTCTATACTAGATGACGTGGTATGACGGCACGCGCATAAAGACACCGCCAACGTAATTTCAGTACTGTTTATTTCGGGCCATACTGTCCTTGAAAAATATATTTTATTGGCTTGATATAGTAGACATGATTAATAATTTTTTATCAAGAATATATTTTTTTGTAATGGCAAATACAAAAAAGTTTGGGTCCCGTGGACCTCTTTCAGCTGACCAATTTTGCTCATCACCGAATTTATCATTGTCTTTGGAGTTCGGAACATGTGTACCAAATTTGAAAGCCTTATCTCAAAAACTGTGGATGCTATCGCGATACTACAGACATGCCGACAGATTTTTTTCTACGAAGTGATGTCTTTTCATTATAATTCATCGAGATTTGTCCAGAAATACAATAACAATTTTTAATTTCTCTTCCCGAAATTGTACCTTTTTTCTTCTTTCATTCATTATATGTCTTCTGGTGGTATTACATTCACCAAATTTAATGTGTCACCTAAAATGTTGTTGAAAATCTTAACTGTCAAATTTGGGAAGTCTCCCATTAGTAGAGTTATCGCGAATACACACATACACACATGCACACATCCACACATCCATACATCCACACACACACACACACACACACACACACACACACACACACACACACACACACGCACGCACGCACGCACACGCACATGCACCCGCACACGAGCATGCACACACACACACACACATACACGCACACGCACACACGCACCGACAGACATCATTCGGAAAAAGTCAGAATGGATTTAGGAGAGTTCAAAACATGTATATCAATCAAAATCTCGATGTCGAAAAAAAATCACGATTATTATACTTACTTCATTATATTAGGTATAAGAAAGTAAAAATTATGACAATTTACTCACTGTATCTATTTGACGTAGCTAAATATGTTCATCAAAATAGACATTTATTTCCTATTAATGCCACAATAAATCAAGGGATGCAAACGAGATATAAAAACATGATTAGCGTACCTCAGCACAAAACTTTGAATATAGTCTATGGTATATGTGCATCAAAATTTTTAATAAACACCCACCAATTTAAGAGATATTTGTAATTATACGCGGTTTAAAAATGAAACAAAACTTTTTTTATCACAAAAGCGTTTTGTTCAATTGAAAATTAAACCATATGGTTTTATAACTATTGTTTATCCTGATGTGTTATATTATGTATTACATTCATATTAATGTTGATTTTACTTTTAAATTGCAACCAAATTCTATTGTCGTCACTTTTAGGGTAAATATTAATCAGATAATTATTATGATAATACTACTGACAAACCTATGTCCTGTTAAAAATCTTATATGTAATAAAGATATTTATTTATTTATATTTTTGAATTTTTTAAATATAATAAATCAATTTCATCTAACTTTTGAAATTATTGTCATATGCCTGTTATTTTATGCAACTATAGAAATAGAACTAAATCTAAAATTATATATAATTGCCATATTTTTATTATTGAACAATCCGCATTGTTATAAACATGCAACATTATATCATCATATTCTGTTTCATATGTCGTATCCGTGTGTGCACATTTTACCATCAATTTAACTTCTTAAACGCCGGTACAACTGACAAACGAAATAGTGAACCATTTTTACTTTGTCCATTCTAATAATTTTTTATTCATGCTAGTAGTTTATTTGAGACTGTTGGCTAAACTGATTTCAAACAATTTAACAAAGTAAGTGTCTTAAAAAAATAATCATCTTTCATTTCCGAGAAATGACAGTTTTATGTAAGAGCAGCTATTTAAAATAAATATACTTTCAGTCAAATGTGTGTGATTGGTTCTCAGAAAATCAAACTGAAAATTGTAAGCAACAGACATTAGTAATCATTTCAGCGTCGAATATTTATGACTATCATAAAGTGTATAGGTAACTCAAAAATTAAAAAAAGAGACAACCAGTGAGATACGCAAAAATTAAAAATAAAAAATACGCAATCATATTAGCTGTAATAATACGTCAAGCAAAAAGCACTGATTATTTAAAATTTTTAATAAAAAGTTGGTAGTATGTAATTTTTTCTAGATAAGTGAGGAGGCTTTGAAAATATTATTTCAAATATAAACAGTTTGCAAAATGGAACGATGGTCTATAGAATTAGAATTGTGTTTTGTGTCGAGGAATTTGTGAAAATAAATTCAATTATTAAAATGCTATTTTCTTTTCCAAGATTCCCGGACAGGTCAGATTATAAAATTGTAATCGTAAAATTAGTGTACCACCCTTTGCAGTCAGATGCAATACCTACTAAATCTTCAGGTTATCCAGAATATCTTTCAAAACATTTATCTATTCGTCAAAGTAGAGATGCTAAACTTCGGGTAATTAAACAAGCTGAATTTGTTCAAGCCTTTCAGGAAACTGAAAAAGAATATTTATGCCTTCAAAACTCTATCAGTTATAAAAATTACAAATAGATTCTCAATATTCTAAACACATTGCCACATTCGGAAGATAGGTATATATAAATAGGGTACATATAATATTCAGAATAAGGATAAAGCCACAATATTTAAATTAACATAAACTCCAGGACCAACTATATCATAATTTATAATAATAATTCATTATAAAATCGATGAGGTTTGTTATTTCCTTGCGATGAGTAGTAGAAATGGTCTCATCTACATATTTACATTAATATTTAATAAATTACTGAGGCAAAATTTTTGAATATTCGTAAGAGAGGTTTTGTCACTCATTTTGTTTTAAATTACTTCAGTAAAAATGGATTTTAATGATTACGAAATTCGGAACATATTGCAGATTAGGGATTATATTAACTTGCGCCATAAATACTTAAAAACTGTTATGTCAAAACTACTGATCATTTAGGTAAAACTAAAAACTAAAAATTGAATATATTTACAGAACAAATTATACAGGCACACAAAAAAAAAATTCTGAACTTTAAATCAAAACCATGTTTCCTTATGTATTTTGATGTGCTGAAACCGAATCTGGCCATAAAAATTACGGCTATTCCATCAATTTTTAGCTACGGGATACATTTTTAGCTACAGATAACGTAAGAATCACATTTTTTTTAAACAAAAAATTGCAATTTGGTTAGACAGTTTTTTTTTGCCTAAATTATCCTAATCTACGTTTCCATTAGTACTAAACATTATTTTGGCATCAAAATAGCCTTTTTTGGCTGCTGCCAACTGTTAAACTGCTAATTCTCACATTCGAAATTCTAGATAATAGTTTGAGTAGCAGCAACAACGCTTTCATTAATTTCTTTTTCAAAATCAGTAAATATGATTTGGTTATCGTAATTATATATCTGTAGATTTCAATAGTACTTTGACAATAACCGTCAAACTCATGTTCAAAAACGTAGGTAGTGATAAATTTTTACAAATATTTTTTTTAAATTTTGGAATTTAGCGATTGGCTGCAATTGGCAGTGTGACAGTTGGCAGTTGCCAAAAAGGCAATTTTGATATCAAATCATATTTAGCACCCTCAAAAACGTAGTTAGTGGCATACGTTTACACTTTTACAGCTTTTCTTACAAATTTCGGAATTTTACAATTTGCAGTTTGACAGTTGGCAGCTGCCAAAAAGACTATTTTGATGTCAAAATCATGTTTGTAAAAGACCTCCTGATAAAGACACTTTTTCAAGTGATGTTTGCAAGGAATTGTACTGCCAGAATTATGTTGGTTTATCATCGACAAAAATTATAGTACTACAATTAAAAAGTAATAGAGTCCTAAATTTTATATGCAAAAATTGTCGGTTACACCCAATACACGAATTATTAAACTCAACAATTAAATTGATGGAAACTTCTCTTATTGATGAAATAAAAACTTACATAAGGAAATTCGTTTTCAGGATGAAAAATTAAATAATCAATCTGTTTTAATAAATAGATTGATAAACGAAATCTCAGAAATGAAGAAACAAAAAAGCATGGAAACTTATGCTAATATAACTAAGAGTAAAAGTAGTAAATTTTGGTAGTAAAACCGAAAGAGAAACAACAAAGCATAAAAACAAAAAATGATCTAAAGGGAAAAATTGATTCTAAGAGTTTGGCTATTGCAGAGGAAAACACAAAAGAAGGAGCAGTCATCATCAATTGCAGTAATAGTAACACAAAAGAAAAAAATAAGGGAAACAGTAGTAGAAAATTGTCATAAGAGGCGTCTAAGAAGAGTTTATTGATCGAAATGACGAAATAATTATAGAATCTCTGAGAGAACAAAATGAAATAGGCGTGACTAATGACTCAATTCTTACCGTTCACTTGAAGTACAAGCAAAGAGGGAATATTGACAAGGTGAATATAGTACTTATTGTTGACGCAACTTTGAAAAATAAAATCTGCCAATTAGAGAAATTAAACTGGAGACGGTGCGTGGTTCACGAATATTTCACAGTTATAAGATGTTTCAAATGTGCAAGATATGCTCATATAGCAGCTAAATGTGAAAACAATGTAACTTATTTCAACTGTGCAGATTCTCACAGAACTTCTGAGTGTACTTCAAGCTCTTTAACATGTATAAATTGTGTCGATACAAATAGAAGATTAAAAAATCTCTGCAAACTGATCATTCAGTAACGGATTCAAGTTGTCCCTGTTATCACAGAATTATAAATTTAGAAGAAAGGAAGACAAAACAAGCATGGCAGTTAAAATGGAATAGAACTAACATTCATTCAACAACAGAGAGTTTAAATGAATGTCTTAAACTTTTTCACTTAAATGTTCAAGGAATCTCAAATTGTATTAACAACATTAATGTAGCTATCAGTGATGTAAATGTTCATTTTGTTGCACTCAGTGAGCACTGGCAGAATAGTTATAGCATAGGAGTATTTCAGTTATAAAACTATAAATTGATTTCGTCTCATTGTAAAGTGCAAAAGCGGCCCATGGAGGTGTTATGTTGTATGCTTTAAAATCACTGTCAGTTATCATTTGCCAAGACATAAACTTGTTAAGTGTAGACTATATATTTGAATGCACCGCCATTGAGGCCATAATAAGTGGTAATAACTCTGTAATTTGTGTCATTTATAGACCGCCTTCCGCAGATGTCAATTCTTTCATAGATAAATTAGACTGTTTATTAGAGATGGCTACAAGAAACGACAAAATAGTAATCGTAGCAGGAGTCTTTAATATTGGTAATACTAAGAATAAACACCTCATCTTAAATCTATTAAATTCTTACAATATGAAACCCACAGTAGATATATCAACAAGAGTAACTAAAACATCATCAACTTGTCTGGATAACTTCTTTGTGTTCAATATGTAATGTAATGCAGAGGTATTAAAGGTAAATATATCTGATCATTTTACTCAGTTACTAAGCATTAAGCAAAAGTAACAAGCAACACAAAAATATGAACATCGACGTATCTTCAGCGCAGAAATTTACGAACTTTATTATAATATACTATTTCGGGAAACGTGGTTAAGTTTATGAAGCTACAACTGTAGATGATATGTATAATAACTTTAGTAGAACTCTGTTGAGTCACTTTAATTCATCATTTCTCTTGATATTAGTTAAGATACAAAGTAATAAATATAGTTTAAAAAAACTAAAAAAACACGCTTTTAAAGCACATCAAACTAAAAGTGAAAAATAATTATTAACATAAACTGAAAACAATAATGAACGAAAAATACTAGTATTATTGTGAAAAAAGCGTGGGTTGCTCGATATACGAAAAATATGGCACAAAGCGCCCCACGCTTTTTTCACAATAATACTAGTATTTTTCGTTCATTATTGTTTTCAGTTTATATTAATAATTGTTTTTCACTTTTTAGTTTGATGTGCTATGAAAGCATGTTTTGTAGTTTTTTTAAACTATATTTATATTGCTTATTGATGCTGATATTATAACATATTACGATCCAACAGATATTTCTGAAAAAAAAAAATATTTTTTTATTTCAGCCATGGGATTTGAACTCACGCCCGAGGAGTCCGTCGTTTCGCGTCGACTAAGACTTGCCCGCTTGGCCAACTACCGAACTGAGAATCACCGAATATACTTACAATATTAAGCCTCTTGCTCTCACGCAGAGAATACGTGAGGAAAGGACTGGCGATCCTGATCAGGATAATGATATAAACTTATCAAATTATTATATTGTTACTGGTTCTTCGTAAGTATACAAAGTTTCAATTAAATCTGTCCGTTTAAAGTGGGTCAAAATCGAGTCCAAAGAGTCGGTTACAAACAAACAAACAAACAAACAAACATACAGGTGAAGCTAATAAAAGCGTGTTAAAAATAAGGCAAAATGGATGTCAGAAAATGTTTACACTGCCAGAGAAACTTTAAATTTATTACATGAATCCTATCAGCAAAATACGGTTACAATGCAAACTTACGTGGATTATAAAAGTTATTATACATGAAAAATATATTTTTTATGAATCCCAAATTAATGAATTAATGAATCTAAAACCATATGGAGTATTATTAATTCTGAAAGTGGGAAGAATGATATAAAAAATCAGGCTTTTCATGAAATAATAATGGCGCCATTATTAGTTCTCCACAACTTGCAAGTGAATTATATAACAATTCTTTTATCCATATAGCTGGTAATCTTGTTGGTGCAATTCCTGTAAATAATAATCTCAAACACATCACTTGTAATGCTAATTCGATATTCTTATCTGAAGTAAGTAACACATAGTGAAATTTTAAAAATCATTAACAGTTTAAGAAATAAACGTTCAAGTGGTGAAGATAATATAAGCAATATTATCTTGAAAAAAAATTAGCTGCTTTGTACTCGAACCACTGACCTACATTGTAAATGAATCCCTGCGAAATGGGATCTTTCCATCAATGTTAAAGTTCGCTGTGGTTAAATCAATAGACAAAAAAGGTGATCCTACTTTAATAGATAATTACAGGCCCATAAGTATGTTATCTTCCTTTTCTAAATTGCTAGAAATTGTTATGGATAGAAGATTAACTCCATTTTTAGAAATACATAATATTATTAGCAAGAACCAACATGGATATCAAAAGGATTAATCCACAATAACAATTTTTGATTTTATTAGGAGGATACTGGATTATCTAGATAATGAACATATCGCTCTTGGAATATTCCTCGATCTGTCTAAGGCATTTGATTGTGTTAATCATGAAACACTACTAAATAAGTTGAATAAATTAGGGATACGAGATCCAGCCTACGATTTGTTTAGTTGCTATCTTAATGAGCGACAGCAGAAAGTGTGTATCACATCAAAGAATTTCATTAGGAGTACCACAGGGCAGCGTACTTGTGCTAATTCTTTTTTTATTATACATAAACGATTTGCAGCAGTATTTAAATAATGACTCCGTTTTTATAACCACTTACGCTGATAACACTAACATACTAATATTTGATAAAAACTATGAGGGCATCAAGGCTAAAGCAACTTATGTGATGCAAAAAATATCAGAATGGTTTCAACAGAATTCGGTAATATTAAATAATGACAAAACAAACTGTATTTTATTCAAACGTAGTAGGAATAAAACTGAGTATCCTAAAGAAATAGATATCAATAATGCAAAAATTAACTAAACAGATCACACAAAATTATTAGGAGTTGTCATTGATGAGCATATGAATTGGAAGTAACAGGTATATGCACTCTGTAGCAAATTTAGTACAGTTTTTTACTCACTGAAAGAACTGAAGAAGGTAGTGAATCGTAAGACTCTTCTGACAGCGTATGCGGGCAATTACATAGCATATTGTCATATGAGATAATATTTTGGGGTGGATCTCATATTAATGAGGTGTTACTTGTACAAAAAAGAGCACTACGAATCTTATCTGATTTAAAGCTACATGAATCATGCCGTGACCACTTTAAGGCATTAAAACTGTTAACAGTTCCAGCTCATTTGTGTATGAGTGTCTCTGTTTTTTTTTTGCAAACACAGGAGTGAGTTTACAGATAACATTAGAAATCATAGTTATGACACAAGATACTTTTTCTTATCCGATACATAACACAACATCTCTAGAAAATTGTTGTTTTTACATGTTTGTTTTTTTATAACATTCTGCCAGCAAATTAAAAAAAATTACTTCTCTAAATATCTTTAAAAAAATATATTAAAAATATGTTAATAAATCGCTGGCTTGGTATTACAAGGTTGCATGTCACATTTTTTGAGATTTTAAGTTTTTAGAATTACAAGGTTGCATGTAGCCGGAGGTATCTTTAGCTACTTCCCGATTGATGGCAGCACACATCAAATAAAACTTATAAACAGTAAAACTTGGGTGCATGTAGAATTTCACAGTTGAGTTAAGTTACAGAGTTGTATATTTCACATACAACTTTGTTTATGTAACTGAGCCGCCTGCGTGTTTTTAAGTGCACATACAACTTTGCGTCTCTATCGTGTTAACAATATTTGCTGGTAATCCTGGTGTGTTCAGTGAATAATTACAACAAACAAACATTGCAATATAGGGAGAAAAACATGGAAACCGATTTTGAAGAGGACAGTGACGATTCCGTCAGATCGTGATTTTATTCCTGAGGAATATGACCAAATTTACGAAAGGTATGTAAAAGTGGGGTTATGTTCCTAATTATTTTTAATTAAAAATGCTCTAGGTACAGTGAATTGTCTAAAGAGTCTTTTTAAGAACAAGTAGACGAAAGAAATGAAACAGGTAGTAGTACCGAAAATGCCGACAATAATGGCAAAATAATGAACAATGATGTGACTAACACAGGTGGTACTGATGGTACGTATATCCATTCAATATTTTTCATCAAGGTTAAAACGGTTTTATTTTTTTTAATTAAAAAGGAAAGAAAAAAAAGGGGAAAACTCGTGATAAAAGACAGAGGGGGAGAAATCCTGAAAACTGGGAATCCAACAAAAGAAAAAAACTGCATGAAAAAGGTCTTGAGTAGATCTCTTCCAGAAAGAAAGTCATTCCTGCCAAGAGAATACAAAATACGAAAGATTGTGTGGATAAATGCTTGTGGAAATGTGGTAGAAAAATTACACAGGAAGAAAGACAAGATATATTCGATGAATTTTATAAATTATCTACGGCTGAAAAACGTCTCTTTATACTCTCAAATACCAAAAAATTTGTTCCTGAACGTCGCAGGAAGGGAAAAACGGTGGAAAATTCTCAGAGAACTACAACATACAATTATTTTTTTAATGTCAACTCAAGTCAAATTCAAGTTTGCAAGAAATTTTTCACAGGGACGCTTGCCATAAGCCAGAAACCGATTTATAATGCTCATAAAAACAAAAATAATTCTGCAAACACACCCAGCAAGAGTACAATGGGTAAACACAAAAAAAAAATACATTTCGGAAGAGTCTATCAATCTCGTGAAGGAGCATATAAACATGTTTCCCCGCGTTGAGTCGCACTATTGTCGAAAAGACTCAAAACGGGAATATTTAGAGTCATTTCTCAGCATCCGCAAAATGTACGAACTGTACACAAACTGGATTCAAGAAAGAAATCAAAGTCCAATAAAGGAATCTGCATACAGAGCCATATTTTGCAAAAATTTCAATCTGCATTTCCACATTCCCAAAAAAGATAGGTGTGACCTCTGCGAAGAAATTCGTTTATTAAAAAAAGAGAATAGAATGTCTGAAGAACGAAAAAGTGTATATGACGATCACTTGATGGAAAAAGAAGCAATGAGGAAGGAACGAAATAGTGATAGAGAAGGGAAAATACCAGTACTCTGCTTTGACTTAGAAAACGTTCTCAGCTGCCCTAAGGCTGAAATAGGTTCTTTCTTTTATAAAAACAAGTTCGCAGTATACAATATGACAGCCCATCTGTCGACTACGAAAAAAAGTATACTGTGCACTTTGGCCAGAAACATTATCTGGTAGAGCCGGAATTGACCTTGCGAGTGCAGTGTATAAAATGTTGGAACAAGTTATAGACGACAATCCGGAAATGGAGTCTTTAATTCTGTGGATTGATAGCTGTGTGCCACAGAACAGGAACTCAATAATATCTTTTGCTATGGCTCATTTTATTAAACATCACGAAAACCTGAAAACAATTACAATGAAGTTTTCAACTCCTGGCCATTCTTGCGTGCAAGAAATAGATACGGTACACAGCTGCATTGAAAGAGTCATCTCCAAATCCGAATATTTTTCACCAATATCTTTAATGCGTCTTCTACTTCAAGTTAACCGCCAGACACCATACAAAATTATTCAAATGCAATTGCCAAATTTCATAAATTTTGAAGAATGTTCGTCACAGCTAAAGTACAACCAAATTCCATACACAAAGGTGTCACAACTCAAATTCACTAATTCAATGTTTGAAGTGCAATATAAAACCTCCCATGGAACTACTGAATTTCAAACAGTAAGCATCAAACATTGCAGAAAGACAAGAAATGAAAGTGTCTTAAAAACTTTACCAACTCCAAAACCCGTCAAAACAACGCATGAATTGCCACTAAAGAAAATTGATTCTATTTTGTCTATGTATCGATGGATGCCTACAGTGGACAAAGAGTATTACGATGCTGTACTATCAAAGAATTCATCTTCAAAGGACAATGCAAGCACTAGCCAAAAGAGAAAAACAACTTAACTGATCTGCCTTTTCTTTTAATGTATATGTATAATGTGTTTACGTCACAGGAATTATTTGTTTATGTTAAATGTCAATTATAAAATACCGTTTTGTTTGTTTTAATATAAATGTAGCATTTCTAATTACTTTTTATTTCATTGCAGCAAAACAAAGGTGTATGTATCAAATAAAGTCCTAACCAAGAAAATCCCAAAGTTGCATGTAGTTTTTTTTTATCCAATATTTCTTTAATTTTTGATATAGTTCTACTTATTCAACAACATTCATAACAGTATAATTTTTTTCATATTTACTGATAGAAAACCAGAGCTAAATCAATAATGGTTTAGTTTTTACCACTAACAAAATAGTTAATTACGTTTAACCTAAAATGGCACATGCGGCACATGCAACCTTGTAATACCAAGCCAGAGAAATGCAGAACCCTACTCTTTAGCGGAAGTGAATGGGACAATATAATAGTGTAATACGTAATATGTAAAAATGTAATTTCTAGTTTTTCTTTTTTTAAGTTGGTCTTCATATTTCTTTTTATTATTATTTATGTGCTACTGATGCACACCTTTTATTTGTTATCCTCACATTGTGTTCCTTTTCCCTTCGGGGAATTTTTAGACATATAACAAACTAAATTGTTAAATTGTTGTCACTGTTACGCAATAAATTTCATTTCATTTCATTATAGCACGGTTCCCATACAAAGGACGCATACTCCGCTTAAACCTCAAAAATAAAAAGTACAATAATATCAAATTTACAATATCCGAAAAATCACGGCCATTACGTATAATAAAGCCTTAAGTCTTATGTACGTCACCTATTAAGGTATCAATATGACCAACAAAAGTTAGGTTTCTGTCAAAACTTACCCCAAGGTCTTTAAACGTGGACGATTGCGTTAGCAGTTCGTCGTTAAGTGTATATTCGAAGGTATAATCAGAATCTTTAGTGGAAAATGTCATTACATTACATTTTTACACATTTAATATGAGACTGTTCTCGAAACATCAAGAGCTAAGTTTGGAGATGTTTTTTTGTAATGTAATCATTTAAGTTAAAAATTCGATGTAGGAGTATTATACTATCCGCATACATTTAAAAATAGACATCTAGCATATTATGTATATCATTTACGATAATATTAGAAAACAGCGGTCCAAGAACATATCCTTAAGGAACACCTGAAGACGAGACGGCTATGAATAACTTTTTTTCTCATTTTCAACAAAAAACTGACTACTAGTGTAAAAAGTGTCAGTTTCAACAGAGATATTCCTAAAATTTGGTAAGCACGCACAAATTGCATTCTAAACAAAATTTTTTAATAGGAATTTTTTCACATAGGTATT
Source organism: Rhamnusium bicolor (assembly GCA_029963845.1). Lineage (NCBI taxonomy): Eukaryota > Metazoa > Arthropoda > Insecta > Coleoptera > Cerambycidae > Rhamnusium > Rhamnusium bicolor. The sequence goes on along the minus strand of JANEYF010005611.1, from coordinate 146,927 downwards.
GAAAAATAAAGGTAGTTAATTAGTGACGGTTTTCATAAACTGACCTATAAAACACCCTGTATAATACCAATTCAACTTACTTTTGATATATCATAGTTTTACACCAAGTTCCATTCCAAAATTCGAAAAGTTTTCGTCCATTATACTCTTGTTACATCTATCCTGCTGGTTCTGATATAAGCAGTAAAACATTTTCACTTTTAACACAAATATTGCACAAAACATTAACCACTGTAACGAAGTGATTATTCTATAGAATTAAAATATGTAACTAGGTGCTATTTGCCTGATTCAAAATATATTTTAAACATTTTAGTGCCGCGCCCTTAATAGTGGTATTGTCAGTTGCTCATTAATAATAGTATAATTAATACTTGTAAGATAGGTAGTAGTAATCCGGTTGTTTAAACATTTAAATATGCCGAGCTGCAGACAGTACGTAAATCGCGAGACGCGAATCGCGCATATTGTCCCCGGCACTCCTGTGCCCGCACAAAGTGAAGGACCCCGAGATTGGAAACAAACAAGGGAGTTACCGTCTGGCCGCTGCCCGAAGAACCACGCCGACCAGCATAGTAAGTAATCTCGTTTTGACTATAGAGGTATATATATATATAAATTTAATTCCGTAAAAGGTGACATAGTTGCCATATTCCGCGCATCACTATCGCGTCTTCTCCTACTTCTGCTTTTGGCAGCGTTTAGTAGCTTGAGGATTTTTCAGAGCGTCAACAGGAGTCCGTTACTACCGCCAGTACCTGTCAGACGTGCCGACACCGACCGCTCCGTAAATCCAGAGAGGAAGCAGCCCAGGATACGGAAGTAGGTATCAAGGTTTGATAAATAAAGGTTTGGTAAATCAAAGGTATTACGCTGGTGTGTACTTTCCGGAAATTGTTTAGAGTTTGTAAAACGCGACCGCCCCATCCGTGGAGTCCGCAAGCGTAAAGCCGTATCCGCATTATACAGGGTGTCCTCCAGGCTACCTGAGTACGTCATATTCTGCAGGGTGACTTGGAGGTACTATCATTAGCTCCCAACCAGGAGACACTTCCGTTCGAGTGTAGAACGGGAGAGCGGCTGAAAGTTGGAATCGTAACCGCGTTATATAGGGTGTCCTCCAGGCTACCTGAGCACGTCATATTCTGCAGGGTGACTTGGAGGTATGGTTATTTCAGTTTGACATCACCGTAGTCTCTTTAAATTTCTAATCGTTAGGCTTGCCACTCCTTCCCCCCCCCCAAACCGTCACCGCTAACTACCGGGCGTCCTCCAGGCTACCTCAAAACGTCATATTCTGCAAGGTGACTTGGAGGTACTAGATTCGGCATATCATAAGTCCATTAGCCAAGCCATAGTAAATAAAAGCGATAGTAAGTCATAGTCATAGTCATAGTGTGCTTATATTAACTCTTGCTTCCCGTCCTGGTATCCGTCCGTCGTCTGCTTATGGCCGATTCATTATTGCTGGTCACCTTTTTTCACTGCTTAATCACCGTATTACTGTGTCACACTGCTTTCATCGTATGTACGCCCGCTTACTGTCTCCGCCTGCCTGTAGTATAAGTTGTAAATAACCTAGTAGTGTAAGAACCGCTAGCCGTAGGCTACTTACTAAGATGTATATATAGTGTAAGTAATAATTAGTGTGTAGAATAAATGTAAATACATTGAATGAGAGTCTGTTCATTAACTATAGTGTATAAGTTACCTTTTCCCGACCCCTGGCTTATCCGTTTCTTCACTGTAGTTGTCCGGCCTCTATCGTCCCGCCGATAGAGTAAAGTGGTGTTTCTGCACTCTAAACAGAAACTGGCGCCTGAGATATCCATACCGTGAGCACCGCCGTAGTTTTAGGCATCAAAGTGACGTGTGAATAACAGAAGAGAGCGGCGCACCACTATTTCCTCAACTGTTCGCGCATTGGTTTGCAACACTTGTTGAATACATATTAACAGTAGAGATATAATCTAAATAACAGTTAAAATACGCATGATTTTATGGTCCTTAAAATCGTACTGATTTTTTTCGTCCTCAATGATATTATCAAAATAGTTACTATTTATTTTGATCCTCGCGCTAGCCATCTACGCAGTGCAACGTTTGTAGATAAACTGATTCTGATATGGTATGGGGAATACGGTCTAGATCTCGCTGCGCACGCACTGCTACTCTCCTTTCTTATGGGAAAGACGGGAAGCCGGTCTCGGGAATCACTGAAATTATGCAGTGTCTAGACAAAATATTACGCTATTAGAATATCATTTTACTAATATGGGTAATGAGATTAATTATAATTCTAAAATTATTGAAATATTTTTTATTTGCATCGTTGGAGAATTATGAATTTAACATAATAAAAAAGGAAAAAAAAGGAGCTCTCTTTTTTTGTTTAAGAAAACGAAATTTTTTTTATAATTTGCCTCTCTATGCATATATGGCTGTGTAAAAATAACAAAATGTAATTATTAGAAACATTTAAAAAATGTGTAATTCTACTTGAAAGAAAAAAGTTTTAAAAAAATCTTTAATGTAGGTACCTACTTCATTTTGACTATATTCCTGTATTGATACTTCTGGTGTATTTTGTTCTCTATTAAAAATGATTTTTCCTCTAGGCTGGCTTGCCCTCTCGTCGTTTCTCTAGAACTCCATAGTTAACTTCGTTCTGCAGCTTCTCCCTCCATTCATATCTTTTAAAATCATTTCAATGAAATTATTAAAATATATATATCAAAATATATCAATTTTTAAAAAATGTTGTACATATATTGCCAAAGAAATTTAATTATAAAAATACCAATGGAGTTGTCTGTTTGTTTTTGCCGTAGTAATTATAATCGGCCATCCGTAACGTATTATGTAAATCTGATTAATGTAACTAAGCTCATAAAATCATCTTTTGTCGGAATATAATAATTATGACAGTACAACACCTTTGTCTAATTATGATATACAAAGAAGTCTTCTGTGTTTTCATTCGAATAATACGTTATAATTAAACAGTAGTTCTCGACGGGGGTCACAGAGTTTTCAGCCGGTCACATGCTGCGAATTACAATCGATAAATATCCCGTGACTATTTAATCCTATTATATTTTATGAACATACCTGCTGAAATTCCACACCATATAATTTCGGCAGATACGTGAACATGTATTAGGTGTTGCTTTCTTATATCAAAGCCATGTAAGTCACGAAAATTTACAATTCATGAAGAAATTGCCATTAATTCTATCTCTATATAATTAGTGTTGTTTTACACTTGTGTTTATCTATTTTCTGTGAGTTTTACTTCAGATAGTTCAAAATGAGTACTTTTATCATCGAATTCTCGGTAATTTGCATTAAGTTGCCCAGTTTATAAAAAAGGCGCCCACAGAATTTTTCCATGGGGTTAAGTTTATCCTATAGCTGTACTCTGACTATACATAGCCACTATCTATGATTAATATAATTGACATCACAATAGAATGCCATTACGTCACAGAATTATTACTAAATCTTCAACGTACGCTATTCAAGCGTTCGGTTCCTTGTTTACATAATAAATAATAATAAAACAAGAGAGACGGTGCGCAGCACGAGGAAGTCTATTATGTGCAGAGGTAGGATTTACCAATCGGATATGACGTAAAACCAGGGTCGGCTTTAGATGGTTATGTGTCAGATTTGCATGCATATATGAAACGATAACTTACCTTGAAATTTTTTTTAGCGAATTCCGTATTATCCAAAGTTGATAAAGTCAATTTATTATAAACACTCACTCAAAGAGAACTAGAGGTATAGGGGGGTGTACTTAACAGTAAACTACACACACAGGCACAAGTATTTTTCACTGGCGGTTACAAGAATAAAAGTATATTATTAATATCTCTTTTAAATGTTTTGTAGTTAAACTTCGGCGAATTTCGTTGAAAATCCATTTATATTGCGAGAAGGACCGCTCGACGTCGACAGATGTAATTGGAGCATACCTAAAATATGTAAACTTTTGCAAAGTCACCACATTCATGCCCGATGTAGCAAAGTCTAAGTCTTTGCCGTTTAAAAGGTCTATTACACTTGTCATCGTAACAAATCCAGGATTTTTTTTGAAACAGTTTGGAATATTATTTGCATCCTCGCAATTTCTCCCTGTAATTGAAAAATATATTGTCAAAGATTGAACACAACGTTTATTGAATCAACTGTAGTAAATTCTGATGTTGGCTAATACTGAAGATCCCGTATTGCTAGAGGAATTCGTGAAAAACTTCTGTATATGGTCTCCAGATTTTCTTGAACAGTTGTATCCATAAATGCCTGTTGCGCCTGTGAAATAACAATTGCCTCATTTGGATTTAACTGCTCTATTGGAAATTTAATATTTTCAAAATGATAGTAATAGTACGATGCTACTTCTTGCCAAAATTCCCATCGTGTTATAATGGGCTGTGGAGTATTTGGTTGAATTTCATGAAATAACCGTACACGACTTGGTGCTTTAAGAAAAACTTTCTTTACATTAGATATCAAATTACCAATATTAGGGTAGCACCCCCTAATAGCTTCAGCAATCCTATGAAGCCCATGTGCTAAACATGTTACATGATGTGTATTCTGATATGTTTCCTTCCAAATGTTTCCAGCAACTTTCATATAATTCACTTTATCGGTAAGAAATAATAAGAACTTGTCCTTATTTTCTGCATATTTGTCACCCCAGAACTCTTGTAGACTTGAATTCATTACCTCCGCTGTAGTGCGAGAATTTGAGTTTCTAAAACTTTAGAGGCAATCAAGTGCCCGCTCATTGAACAATTTTCCTCCAATGCACCCATTCGCTACCTTAAACCCGCAAGCATTAGTAGTTTCGTCCACGCTAAACCAGATGAACTTCCCATTAAGCTCAGAAGAAATGTTCTATCTAATATTTTCACATTCCGTTGAAAATTATTTTTTTCTTGGTGTAGACCCCGAGGCACGTTAACATTGCTACATTTTTCCAAAAATTGTGTAAAAAGTGGATTTTTACTAGTTTCGACCACGGAATGTTACATCCTATCATAAATTCCATTAAATCTAAGTTAAAATTACGTTGCATGTCACTATAAATAAAGCCACCGAGAAAAAATGTCTATTAATATTTGTGTTTTGTGACCAGGAAATTGCTTTGTTACATTTAATACAACACAATTGTCTACTATCAAATTGTAAATCGGCAATATCGCGAATCCCAGAATTTACTGTAGCTTCTGTCGGTGATGTAACTGCGCATTTTTAGTACCTACGTCCGAATGAATCCACGTTGTACAAGATACTGTTTGATCGTGTTATATATTTTCTCCCCTCCACGCTAGGGCCGGCCGTTGGCCTTCAGTAATGTAAATTATCAATATACTGTAATTTAAATGAATCTATTACGCATTACGTTTTAATTTAATATAATGCATTCCCTGACAAAACTGAGTCACCATGAACATTGCAAAATTAAATAAAATGCACTTAATATGTTTTTATAGTTTGGGAATGTTTCAGTAGATGTTTGCAATATATTATATTATATATGTAAAGGCCATCTCTGGGAATCGATCGGTAAATCCCGCGTATGATTATGTGTACCTGTTAATATCTCCGACTAACGTTGTCGATGAGTTATACGAAAACCTAACTTCCTTGACGAAAAAGAGATAGCCTGATTTCGTACGTCTCAGTAAAAAGATAAAATAATATCGATCGACCTGATTGTATATTTTTGACTAGCGTCGTTGTCACATGTTTTATGGTTTCCTGTTTTCTGCATGCCAGCTGTCAAATTTGGTTTTGTTTATCTTTGAGTGTGATTGTTACCGTTTTCCTTATTTTATTGATTCTTGCATATGAAAAACAGTTATTTTATTCAGAACTAACGATAGTTAATCTTCAAAACAAAATGTATGTATCAATGTTAACACTGAAAGAAATTTCTACTAACCACAAATAAAAATTGAATAGCCCCAAAAATACATCTACATTAAATAGGCTCCAAAGAGACAACTTGTAACTGCAACAAAAACGATTTTGCTAAGACGCACTTATTTACCGTTAAAAAAGTTTTTTTAAACATTTATTTATTGCTGTAGGTTTACTATCAGAAGTCAGAGCCCTATTTTAACATTAATAAGTTTTTTGTTACAGTTAATAAGCTCGTATTTTTTACAGCATTGCAACCAGAAAAAAAGCTTTTCCTGCCGCTAATAGATGACTTTGCAACCACTATATAGCTCACACTGTATAAAAAATAAATCCCTGGTAATGCCAGCAAATACTCCTTTTTGTCCTCGTAATCTCACTTTGTAAACATTGTATAAATATATACTGGATCTAGCAGAATTGTATTCCTGCCATTAGAAAAGAAAATTGTTATCACAGAAAAAAATTCTTTCAAGTCGTAGACTATTCTGCTAGCACACAAATGAGGGTGATTGGTAGGTCGATGTATTCCTTTGAAGGCGTGTTAGTAGCGAGCTTATTTGCAATTGATTTAACCATAATATCCATTATGCAAAACTCGATAGTTTTTGAGATATTTTAATTATTAATTTATACAGTACAAATTATGTAACAAAAATTATGTTAAATCCTTTGACAAGATAAAAATATAAGAGCCAAAACTTTCACTTGTTGCAAAAAACTATCTACATTAAAATATCTCAAAAACTATTGGGTTTTGCATAATGGTATAATGGTTAAATCAATTGCAAATGAGCTCTACTAACACGCCCTCAAAGGAATACGTCGATCTACCAGTCACCCTGTATATACAGACCGATTCAATTTTATTACTAGTAAAATTTTAACAACTGTTAGATGTCAACAAAATAAAGTTATTTTGTATATAGTATGAGTATAAATTTTCCATTGGAGTTTTTGTTTTCGAGATACAAGATGTCGAAAAATATTTGTCTTTTTTTTCTGAAACTAAAAATTATTAGTTACTATTTATATTTGGTATTAAATACCAGTATGTTAAGCTGCATCTATTTGACTAACTCGTTTTTTCTATACGGTAACTAAAATATATTGGAGTAAATTATCATATTTTCAAAAACCGAAAAGAACTACTTTTTTTGATACCATTTATTTCAAAAACGATGGTCTTTACAGAAAAATTATATCACAAAATTCTTACATGTATTTGTACTGTTAAATGTAGAAAAGATTATTATAATAAAATCTTCATTTTGTCATAGTTACACATTTATTTATTATTTAATATATTTTCAGTTTCAAATTTCTACTACTTAATATTTATTATTAAAACACATTCTCTACCAATGTTTTATCTGGACCCAAAGAAACTTTAATGAAGCGTTAGCACTCCCGCGTCGCCAGTATAGGTTTAAATCGATGTTAAAAATGTTCGGTTAGTAATATTGAAAAACGAAAACATTTGGTTTATTCTAAATATCATAGATTTAATATACAAAATTACAGGTAATACTGATGCGTTTTTTTTTAACCAAGAAAATACGAATATTTTACTTGATGTCATTATATCATCTAAATAATCGTATTTTCCAGGTTAAAAAAAATACGCAAAACTGATGCCTGTAATTTTATATCTTAAATCTACATATATGGTATTTAGAATGAACCGAATTGTTCTTCGATATTACTAACAGAAAAATTTTAACAGCGATTTATAAATTAAGGTTGGATATCTGGTGAAAACGCAATCAAATGATTCATTTAAGGAAACAAAGGACTAATAAATAATAGATACATATTTTAAAATCATTGATTTATTATGCGTAGGTTTATAGAACTAGTGATAGGTACACAAAATGACAAATATCATATTAAAATATAATTAAAATGGTCATTATTATACTTTCGAATAGTTGGACATACGTAGCCTTCAAGGCTCCAATTTTCTAATCTCGACTTGTAAGACATTTTCACAAAAACCTTCCACTATGGAAAAATAATAGGATTGCGAGTATCCGATTAACACTTTATTTTATAAATGCATGAAATAGTTACGGTTCCAGTAAACGTTAAATAGAGAATAATCAACAAATCCTACCTCCTAACAAAAAAGATCAACTCTAATATTTTTAATGGCGTCAAACCGTCTTAGCGTGCGTCGTCTACAAACAAAATGTCGAATTACCAAGCGCAGATTTATGGTTAATAGATAGTTTACTAACCGTGGGTATGTGCTTTTAACCACTAAAAAGTCAATCTCAACTTATTTACCATAAGAAAACACTTAGTTACCCTTAATAATAAAAACAAAAAAAATATTAGTTATTAGTTAGTGCTGTTAATGGGATAAATCGTCAAAGATTTAAGGTTGCAAAAGCTCATTAGCAAAACAGTTTTTCCTATGCTTAGATGATGGTAGTGTAGTCTTAAGGAAAAAAAATACTTATGATAATGCAGATCATCTTAGCAAAACATTTTATTTGGTTGATTTCCCTTAGTGTAGTAATAGGTGGTATTACTTAGTAATACATAGTAATACCTAGTAATACGCAGAAATATCTAGTAATATAGAGAAATACTTTGGTAAAAGGTACAAGAAATATTATAGAAATACAAAGATAAACACCTAAAAACGATAAAAACCTGACACTCACATCGAATCACTGTTAGAGCGAGTGCTCACTCTTGAGTGCTAATTGTGATTGTTTAAATTGTATCTATCTATGTTTTACCAAATAATACTTGGTAAATATAAATTGATATATTCATATTTATAAGTTTAAAATTGATAATTAAACGGCAATGAAAATTACAAAAAATAATATTAATACATATAAACATATAGTGTATTTGTTATAAATATAATTTCAATAGGATTTTAGTTGACATTTTATTTAATTGTAAAATGAGTGTAAATATGAGAACTGACTTCAAATAAAGAATTCTGGCGGTTGAATAGTGATATTTGTTAAATTTTGAATTGAATGCGTGAGGCATTCAATTGAGACTTGTAATACGGCTCTAAAATACCATAAGTGCTTACGAGGATGAATGATATATTCAGTGACGCGCCTTTTGAAATATGCATGTAATTAATTTAGATATAAAATTTAATTATTTTCATTTTCATAATTGGCAAAACTTAGTTTTAAATTGTGCGCGAGCATTATTAGTGAGATGGTCGCCGCATTAGTGGTCAATTGAAAATTAAATTTATCGAAGTAAATTACAATAATTATATATTGTTAGTGTTGTGGTTAATAGTTGTTTGGTATTGTGCCGAAAAGTATGATTATATCCTTTATCCCATTTACCCCTTTTAAGGGGTAAATGGGATAAAGGATATTTATTTTCCATAATTCTTACTGGACTACCGAGGAATTTCAACAACTTTTTTTGGGTAAGTTTTCGACATATTTTTCAATTTGTTAACATAATATCCTGAGCTTGGCCTATGCAATATTAATATATTCGTATAGGTAATCATTTTAATTGACTGTTAATCTTGAAAATTTATTATTTTATAGCAAATCATAAAAAATTTACAAATTAAATTTTTGTGCAAAAGGTGGTATTTTATATAAGTAAATTATATATAGAAACGAGCTAGGTAGCGCAGTGGGCCAGAGCGTTGCAAACGTAGGTGGTTTACTGCCTACCGACTGCCGGGTTCAAATCTCGGTTTCGATTCTGGCAAATTCGAAGGGTTTAGTTGTGTGTGTTCTTTAGGTCAAAATTAAACATTGTTAGAGAACGTGTTTTAGTATTAAATACTAAGTTGTACATGTTGAGTTTCACTATCTTCTTCTAAAAAAATATATTAAATGAAAATATCGAATTTAGAAATTCGCTGTTTCAAACTGAAAATATTTTAAATAATAAATAAATGTGTAACTATGACAAAATGAAGATTTTATTATAATAATCTTTTTTACATTTCACAATACAAATAATATCAGTATTTTGTGATATAATTTTTATGAAAAGGCCATCGTTTTTGAAATAAAGGGTATAAAAAAAGTAGCAATCTACAGTAATAAATAAATATTTAAAAAACTTTTTTTAACGGTAAATAAGTGCGTCTTAGCAAAATTGTTTGTGTTACGATTACAAAGCAGTCTATTTGGAGCCTATTTAATGCAGATATTTTTTTGGGGTTATTCACATTTTATTTATGGTTAATATAAATTTCTTTCAGTGTAGGTAATTCTTGGTATTTCTTGTATCTGATAACAATTTGAGAAAAATATACACTAATTTCTTCAGTGGTTGACCTCTCTGGAAAATACATCTTTACTGGTCTAGCCCTGTAAAGTGACATAAGGGATCGATAAAGTCTTTAGTCACTTTTGACTGACAACAATAGGCTAGGTACCTAATTAAGCACTCTAGACAACAGGTCTGATGTCAGTTGAATCTCAAGATTTCAAGTTAAAAAATGTTTTGAGAGTAGCAAAAAAACGGTTACAGAAAAAAATATTGTCCGCAATACATCCGGAAATTGTCTTTACTGAACTCGCTGGTTTCCAGGACTCGCTAACGAAAATGTCAGCTCGCCCCGTAAAGAACCACTTTCCGGTCTTGTTACGTAAATAACAATACCGATCCCATATGTCACTTTATCGGGCAAGATCGGTAAATATGCATTTTCCACTCAAAAAATTTTCCAAAAACAGTTAACGGGTGCGGAAATAGTTATTTGCGTAACAGGATCGGAAAGTGATTCTTTACTGCGCGAGCTGGCAGTTTTCAGGGTGAGCGCCAGCAAACTCTGGAAGACGGAGAGCCTAGTAGAGACACATTCCGGGTGTGTTGTATACAATATTTTTTCTGCAACCGTTCTTGCCTCAGTCAAAACATTTTAACTTGAAATCTTTTGCAAAGAAAATTCATAAACTTCAACTGACAGATATGAGACGCTTATCAGATCACTACTGTTTTCTAGTATGCTTAATTAGGTACCTACCTTACTGTTGTCAACCAAAAGTGACATAAGGAGTCGGTGGACTTTACCGATCTCTTGCCAGTTTACCGGTCTAGACCAGTAAATATGTATTTTCCATTCAAGAAATTTAATAAAAACAGTTAACTTTCTAGACGGAATTATTATAATCATTTCTATGTATTTTTAAACGATACAGTTGTGGTTGATCGCTATCTGGGATTACAAATGTTATAAATTTAGTTATGTTTTTACATTAAAACTCAACCAGCATTGTATGTTGCATCGATTTTTCTGCCACCATGTATAATAAATTCCAGGAGTTATCCATGAATATTATTGAGGTATCGTCAACGTAGGAGTTAAGGTGCCCATCTACATTTTTAATAATACTAATTTATTTATACAGGGTGTCCCAGATTTAAAGAGACATATAGTATTGGGAATGTTAACCGCTTTCGAGATACAGGATGTTTTAAGGTTTTTGACTAAAACTGTAGTCGGCAGTATTTCTGGAACGGCTTTAAATATTTTTACAAAATTTGGTACAAATATTATACTCTTTTAGTCCAATGAAACTCATAATTCACATTGGAAAAATTCCAGGACCGGACTAATTTTTTCATGTTGCTCTCAGTATCGACAACATCACTCTGTATATCATTTTTTGGTAAATCTTGGTAAATGTTCAGAAAGTCACTGGATTAGTGTATGAAATAATGCCTTAATACTTGTTGGCACGTTTAAGGTTATTCCCCTATAAATTTTCAAAAACATTGAATGACCAAATTTTAACGTCGTTATTTTATTAATTTTACATAAATACTCTATACAAATTAAGCATATTAATTTTTCGGGTAAGAAATACACATTTATTGAAAAATTAATGGTTCGTGCAGGGCAAAACTCTCTTAGAATTCCATGATTAAGTACATTTGGAAAACGTCTACACTCTTTTTGCAACTTTCCCATTTCCCTACACAAAAATATTATCTTAACCACATAATACGACCATAAAGAAGTTTAGAACGTTATTTAAATTCTTTTAGGTGTTTTGCCAGGTTTATTACTAGGTTTTCAGTATGATAGTGCTGGACCCCATTTTTCTGTACCAGTCAGAGGTCATCTGATTCAGCATTAATCCAACAGATTGATCTGTTCCGGTTAACTGGCCACCGAGCTCTCCAGATGTTACATCTCTGGACTATTTTTTATAGGGCCAACTCAAGTCAGAGGTGTACAACGAGAAATCCGATAGACGGGATAACCCGGAATTAATTGCATCGTTCTGTTAATTAATCTATTTTGACTTTATTTTGTCAAAACAAAATTGCCAACCTTCATCTTTAATATTTTAATATTATTTTCTATAGGTGTTCATTAACGAATTTTAATTGTGCTTGTTAATAGCCTTATTTCTTATTCAAAATAATGAGGACGCTTAATTAGTGTAGGGTATTTAAGTAAAATTAATAAAATAGTGACGGTAATCAGTTGACTGCCTAATTTATAAATTAGAAATTTGCTCAAACAATGTTTTTGAAAATTTATTGGAAAATAATCTTAAACGTGCCATCAAATATTATGACATTATTTTATATACTGATCCATTGATTTTTTAAACGTTTACTAATATTCACCTAAAAATGATACACAGGGTGATGTAATTGGCACCGAGAGCAACATTATAAAAAATTTTGGAATTTTTTCAAAGTGAATTAAGATTTTCATTGGACTAAAAGTGTGTAATGTTTGTACCAAATTTTAATCAAAAATTTAAAGCGGTTTGGCCGGCTACACTTTTAGTCAAAAACGGTTAACATTTAAGGGTAGGTTTGGAGGTGTATTAAACTCAGCTAAGTGTGCTCTATCTTCCATTACTCTGTCACTTTAAGTCTGGGATACCATGTATATAATAAAAACTAAATAGGACCTAATACTATCCCTTGCGAGACGCCCCTGGTGTCGGGTTGTGAAGTATTATTACTTATTACATCTCCCAATAGTCCATGTTCAGATCCAAATTGGGTCTACCTGAATCGATGAAGTTTAGTTTAGATGTCCCTGACCTCTCGTGACATAATATTTTGAAAAGGATGGATTCCATGGGTCTGTGATTTGATGCACTCTAAAGATACTCCACGGCAAAGTAAAGGTTTGGCACTTCTTCAGAATAAGAGTTGAGTTTATCTTTGGTGTGGGTGATTGAAGTTCTTAGCGATAATGGTCCGACACTAGGCGAATAATCTAATGACTCGAGCTATTTTTGATAACCCAATATCACCGTTAAAACATTCTTACATTTACATCAATAGATCTGTCTTACCACATTAGCACATTAATTTATTCCCCAACTGTACATAAACTACATAATGACATATTAAAACAGTTGTGTAAAATACGCAAGACCTATTGCAGTTTCCTTCAAAGAAATGAGTTTAGTATATATAACAATAAGTGTTTCTTGATTTGACCTGCTTCTACAAAACAATCGGTTTGAGATATGATTTTGTGGGGACCAAAAAGTACCGTTGACTTATTACGCGTGAGTTCGTAAAAGAAAGATGTTCGTGATTGTAACCTCCTGGCTACCTGTATCTTGTCAACGCATCAGGAAGGGAGAGCCCTGGTTATTTTCTTGTCTGCATGTTGAAGGAAGTGACGGTCACTGGTCAAAGACAGCGTGGGACTCACATACTTGTGCATAAATCAAAACACACACCTAGATTTGTGGAGTATTTCCACAATAGTGTCCTCAGACCTTATATTAATTTTCAGTTTTAATGAAGTGCAAATTGTGATTGACACTTCGATATCGATTTATTGTCAAGAATAAATATAGTTTAAAAAAAACTAAAAAACACGCTTTTAAAGCACATCAAACTAAAAAATGAAAAATAATTATTAATATAAACTGAAAACAATAATGAACGAAAAATACTAGTATTATTGTGAAAAAAAGCGTGGGTTGCTCGATATACGAAAAATATGGCACAAAGCGCTCCACGCTTTTTTTCACAATAATACTAGTATTTTTTGTTCATTATTGTTTTCAGTTTATATTAATAATTATTTTTCACTTTTTTAGTTTGATGTGCTTTAAAAGCGTGTTTTTTACTTTTTTTTAAACTATATTTATTTTTCACTTTTTAGTTTGATGTGCTATGAAAGCGTGTTTTTTAGTTTTTTTTTTAAACTATATTTATATTGCTTATTGATGCTAATATTATAACATATTACGATCCAACAGATACTTCTGAAAAAAAAATTTTTTTTTCAGCCATAGACGGGATTTGAACTCACGCCCGATGAGTCCGTCGTTTCGCGTCGACTAAGACTTGCGCCTTAGCCCGCTCGGCCAACGAACGAACTGAGAATCACGGAATGTACTAACAGTAATAAGCTACTTGCTCTCACGCAGAGGATACGTGAGGAAATTATTTAATTCTGGCGATCCTGATCAGGATATTGATATAAACTTATCAAATTATTGTATTGTTACCGGTTCTTCGTAAGTTTCAATTAAATCTGTCCGTTTAAAGTGGGTCAAAATCGAGTCCAAAGAAGCGTGTTAAAATAAAAAAATATGCGTTTCCACAGTACTCTTTTAATTTCATTCGAGTGTAGAATTATTACATATTATGGTGTCAAAAAAACTATGTAAGGAACACGACTTTGTTTTTATTTAAAATTATTTCTCTAAGAGATGAGTACAATATAGTTATAACAATAACTGTTTACGAAAACCGGTTAATCGGTTATCCGAAAACCGATTTATTGGTTATCCGAAAACCAATTAATCGGATACTTGAGAAATCGATTAATAACAAAACAGATTAGAATGAGTTTATAATTTAGAAATTAGAATACAAATAAATTTAATATTTCATTTCAGTAGATCAGTAGGTACTAAGTATAAAAAAAATCGATACAACAATTTTATCTACTAATTATTTTGGTAAGGTTAGTAACATCCAAAATTAATACAAAAAAGGGCTGAAAATATTAATGAATAAACACCAACACATACATGTATATTTAACTAGCGATTACAAGAGTAAAAATATATTGTCTATAGTTATTTATTTGTGGCATCCTATAATGTTTCTTCTCCCGTTCTTTGGGTATTAAGCCACTGTCCTATAAATTATTTTAAAAAAATTATTAAGTAAACTTCAGCGCCAAAAGGATTATTCTATGAAATCATATAAATAGAAAACTGTCGTGTTTGAAATTGCTAAAACGGAAACAAAAGAAATTTTTCTCTAATTTTGAGAATGGATATTGCATAATAAGATACGAGACGTTGAAGTAGAAAATAAAAACTGCAAAGAAAATAATGCAAAGAATTGTTTTTCCTGTTTTTATTTAGAGCACGCACGCCATGCATGAGTCATGAGTAGAGCTGTCCGAGGTCACCTGGCCGCCAGAGCCGTCATATGACTCATATGTTTACATCATATCATAATACTTGAATAAGTATATTAAATGGAAATAAATTTTAACAATAATGTTACATTTTATAAAAATTTGTATAAAACTCACCCTTTTAAACAGATTTATGAAGTAGTTTGGTTGTCGTCATTACAAAGTGGGGAAGATCTATAGTATAATAGCATCAGGTATCTTTCTACAGCTGTCTCCGTCAGCGATGTTCGCTTTGGTGAAAAAATATGTTTGTATTTTGAAAATGACCGTTCGACATCTACGGATGTAATACAGGCATAAGTAAAACAATCTGTGAACTCACTTAACGAAGTTGTAGATGCACCATCACAAATTTGTCTTAATTTGCTAAAATAGGATCTTTCTGTAATACACTCTCGAATTTTTCACTAACGCGATTATTTTTTGCGTCATTTATAGCCTGTAGCTGTGTTTTTACGTCGTCCACTATTTGCAGCGATTCCACTAACGACAACGAACTATTTTGCAATTTTTCTATTGCGTCGTGTAATCCCCTATAATTGTTATTAATACTTTTTAAATCTGTTTCAAGGGAAACGCCTTGAAAGCTTGTCTGGCTTTCCCCTAATAGCTGCAGCCTCGTTAGGGTTGAACTGTAGTATCACAGCTTTTATTTGTTGAAAATATTCAGCATAATAAAAAGCCGTGCTATAATATTTAAAATAGAATTTTTTTTTACAATCTGTCGTCTCGTCAATACATAACCAGAGCCGTGTATTTTTTTTAATCCACATTTAATCCTATTTACAATGTCTTCACGAACAGCTGGAATATATCTACGTAACGATGTACGACTTGGTAAGTTCATCTGGGGATTGTATTTATTCCAAAACTCCCGAAATGGTTGTTTATCCAGTATGTGTATTACGGAATATTACAGGCTATTAACATTAACAATAAATCAAACATAAACTGAGTTGTCAAAGGCATGCCATTTTTTTATTTTGATGTTGCCCGGTATTGATATGACGACGACAATCTGTTTTGTGCCAGCACATTAAGTCTTGATTGCAAACTTTACAAATTATTTTGCATAAATTTATTCACTGTGTCCGCGTACGGTCGTTTTTTACCCTTTGGCGCGTTTGACATTATGTATAATTTATAGGTACAACCTCACGCATTAACCTTTCAAATAAAACTGCAGCGTAAATCACTTCTAAATCGGCACGTGTGACGACAGCGCAAGACCGTGGCTGTACTCCAGGCACATCGGACAGCTCTAGTCATGAGACATAGTGTTGTGTTGTATTCTGTCTGCTCGGGGAAAGAAGACTCGAGGAAACAGTGTGATTTCTGCATTCCATTCACAATTAAACGTAAATGAAATAAATGAATTAGTGCATGGCAAATTTTTGCTAGCGTTTGCATCCGCATCTACTTATTGGGAGAGATACTATATTCCTAGTATATGGTTTCGGAGAAAGCTGGCGATTTATCAGTTATAGGCAATACTTTCCCTTGCCGCACGGGCTTACTTTCGCCGGCTGGACAATATTATTGTGTTTAGTTGATATTCGGAAACTACGACAAAAATGACAAAATATAAAATATATCTGGTTTTATGTAAAGATATATAAACTAAACAAGAATCGGTGGCCATCTGCCCGCCTGTAGTTTCAGATTGCAAGAACATTTGAAAGAAAAGAATTGCATTTTAGTTGATTATCCGAATGGTAGGTTATTCGAATAACCAGTTTTTTAAATAACCGGTTATCCGAATAACCGGTTATTCGGGTAACCAATTAATCGAGGAGCCTGTTAACCGAGTAACCGGTTTTCGATTTTATATAAAACCGCGAATAATCCAAAACCGATTAACCGGTTTTTCAGAAAACCATTTTCAGTTGCCAGTTACTACCCCACCTTCTGTAAAGCAAAGGCCTTTTTTGCCTCTATTGACTGGATTATGATTCGTTTTGGACATTTTTTGGAGATTAATTTTTTTATTTCGGGAATCAATACCCTTTGTCTTAAAAAATATGCCGTTTAGGATATATGTTTATATGAACTATTTTTCTTAGAATAAACCAAAAAAATCACCCTTTAAAATCTTTTGCAATCATTTGGAAACACTGTCTATATAATTTTTAAATAGCTTTCACGGTATATTAAAAAAAAATTGCCGACATAGGTCTGTAAAATTACATGTTTTGAACCTGGATTCCTTTTGTACATTAGTGTCACTATAGATGTTTGCAATTTGTTTGGAAATATTCGTTTCCAAAATTTACGTTAAAAATGTAACATAACGATTTGGCAAAATACTGCCCAATCGTTTTTTATTGTTTCAGTGGAAAAGTAAATTTAAAAATGCACCTACATAATATGTACTAGGCATCAATCAAGACATTATGTTATGTCCCATGGGAACGGGTATCTTTATTGCCTAATTTGGTGAACGTAAGTAACTATAGTCAAATGCATCGTAATATCTATAAAATGTGTGTCAATAAACTTGGCTTAATTTATATTTTATTGTATTGTGCGTGTTCAGTAGGGGAGGACGCGAGCTGGAAGTCGGCATGCACAGGCTTGGCGCAATCTTCCTCGCATCGCTGCCTCCACGATTGTTCCGTAGACCGGAAGCGCACTCTTTCAAGTGTCACAGTACAACAGCAAGGCAGTTCTTTTAACCGAGGCGAGGGAGAAACTCTGAGACAAAATACGACCTGACTTCCACTAATTCTTCATTCTGTCTCTTTGTAATTTGACGTATGAAAATATCTATAGAAGTAAGTTAAATGCAATTTACTTTAACTTGCGAAACGATTTTTTTGATTTTGTAACCACTTTCCTCTGATTCGTGTTCCAGTATTAATAGTATCACACTACTTTGTTTTTCAGTTCTAGTATCGATTAAAACTTTGAACAATTTTTAAATTAAGAATTTGAAATTATAATATAGGATTTAGAAACCAAATTATGTACAGGGTGTCTCAAATTGGTTATAATCAGGGGGGTTTTGCCTATTTCTGAGACAGATAGAGTAAAATGGATTGCACATGCTTTATCTCGTTTTTTGAGAGGATTCCATTTCGATATCTCTTCCCGCTTAGATTCGCAAAAACTCTTTTGGAATAAAATTCGATTCTTGATTTTTCTCTACAACAGACTTACATTTATTTTTAATAGAAAATAGCTGGCCATAACTTCAAGAAAACACCTATGTTTTATGTATTTCTATGATATTATGACATATGTCATGGCTTTTTTTTAACAATTACGTAATTGATTTTTATAAAACATAAAATTTCGTTAGTAACCTCGTTTGTAAAATTAAGATTTGCAATAATAATAATAATAATATTTTATTTTTTTTTTTATTTTCTTTTCATAAGAATTTCTGTGAACAGCTTAACTTCGCGATGAACCACAGTTGTCATTTGAACTAAATTTTTTGGTTCAAAGCCTGTTTCAAAGTTAAAATTTGCAATAATTATTTTTCTTAAAGTTTTTCTTATGCAATCCCATACTTATGATATATTTTTAGAATCAGATTTCTTTTCAGAAAATACCAAAAGTTGCCCTATTGCCATTAAAATATAACGACCCCGTATTTTTTTAGATAACTATGATGCAAATTTTAATACGTCAAAATATGCATGAATGTATTACATCTGTACCCTCAACATTTCATTTTTTTTTTGAGCGTTTACTTTGCATTTCACAAGCTGTCGTCTATACTTGCCGCATATTGTACAGGGTGAGCAAATTTCGATGTTTGTATAGGGTAACTCGGTAACTGTAAGAAATACAAAAAAATGGAAGACACATTCTCGATCTCTTTTTTCTTGAGACAAATTCACTGGCGAAAACAAAAATTTGTTATCGTCTTTTGTTTTCGACTTATAAACAATAGATCGATTTTTCGACTTTTAGACACATGGACAATAGTGAAAATAATCTTTTATTAGATTACATTTTGCATTTTTTTATATTTATTCCAAGTAGGCGTGTGTCATCTATGACAGTGTTTATCCGTTTGTCAGTAAATTGCATACTAATAATTTTGTTTCCGTCATAATTACACGTAATTAATTAATCGTAAAAGTGATGATGTCTTACGAAAATTAAGAGAAATATGATATGCTAGAATACTTTATTCAAGTAATAACAATTGTGATATTGCATCCGAAATATATTTCAATCGCTATTCAGAAAGAAAACAACTTAATAAAGCTATTTTTAAGAGGTTGAAAGAAAAATTCATTAATTGTGGGGTCCTTCAACAAGCCAATACTAAGAAATCACAACATTGAAGATGCTGAAGAAACTTCTATAACTATAATTGGAATGGTGCGCCATGGCGGTTGCAAATCCTTCAATTTCAAGTCAGCAAATTGAGGCTGATCCTGGAATTTTAAGACGTCGAGCTTTGGTTATTTTGAAGACACACAAATTCAGGCCTATACAATAGGGAAACAATATCATCTGCAACCAGCTGATCTTCAACGACTATTGGAGTTTTGCATATGATATCATCAAAAAAAGCCAACAAGATCCATTCTTATCTAGAAATGTAATGTGTACAGATGAAGTCTACATTAGCAGTGCAGAAACTTTCAACAGGCATAACGAGCACCATTGGTCTAATATGAACCCTCACCGTACCGTTGACGTACGATTTCAGGGATGCTTTGGTTTTAATGTTTGGTGTGCTCTACGTGGCAACCGTGTTTTAACATATCACATATATCAAGAAAATCTTAATGGCCTACTGTACTACGAAATCTTAAACCAGAAAATTATTGAGGAATTTATGGACAATCTACCCTTAATTGAAGCAAGAAATCTGGTTTTCCAGCAAGATGGTGCACCACCTCATAATATCAGGACCGTTTCAGAATTATTAAATACCAATTTTGGAAATAATTGGTGGGAAGTAACGGATCAGTAAGGTAGCCACCACGATCACCTGACTTAACGCCACTGGATTTTTTCTTTTGGGGCCACATTAAAGACAAATTATACAAGAAAACCAGTACCGACCTAAATGAACTCAAACAAAATGTTATACTGTGTGAATTTCATTTCAAATCTTCATATTTATAATGCAGTTCAGAGTGTTATAAAGAGGTGTAATTTATGTATCGAACATAACGGACATCAGTTTGAACATTTACTTTAATTTGAATTTTTATTTTGTAATTGTAATGTATTATAAAATTAGATATAAATATCTGATTTTTTGGTCTTGGCTTGTTGAAGGACCCACAATAAATGAAATTTTCTTTTAACCTCTTAAAATTATCTTATTAGGTTGTCTTCTTTCTGGATAGCAATTGATATATATTTCGGATGCAGTATCACAATTGTTATTACTTTGATTAAAGCATTCTAGCTTATCATAATTATTTGTTGTAATTTTCATAACACATCTTCACTTTTACGATTAAATGGGGTGTAATAGATAGATATAACAAAATTGGATATTATTATCTTATCAGAGACTTGGAAGCTGGATGGGGTAAGTGGTTTTAAAATTCCAAATTTCACATTACATTATAACAATTCCTGTTTTAATCAGAATGATGGTGCTATAATTTATGTAAATAATAACATAAATGCTGATGTAAAAGTAATCACGTTAACGGAAAATAAATTGTTAAGGGTAACCCTGAATATAGAGAATACTACATATGGCATTACGGCCTCCTATAGGCCCCCTGCTACAAATCTTACTCAATACTTGCAAGATATTGAGATATATCTTCGTAATTTATCAAAATGTGACTTTGAAGTTTTTGCAGGTGATATAAATATAAATATTCTAAATGAAAATGATAATTCTTCAACAACATATTTAAATTTATTAAATGAGCATGGTATGTTTTCTTACATAAATCACCCTACCAGAGAAACCGAAAATTCTTCTAGCCTACTTGATCATTTTTTTGTAGGAGTAAGAAAAAAAAAGTTGGAAAACATTATAATATTAAGTCGTCTTTACTTAAAAACTCATTAACTGATCATTACACTATTTTACTTTCTATACAACTAAAGGACAATTTGGAAAAATTAGATATAAATAAAATTAAACATATTAACAAAATTAACTATTTTAAATTAAACAAAGACTTAAAATCTGAAATATGGGATGAAATATATAAACAAAATGATCCTGAAGTATGTTATAACGCTTTTATTAATAAACTTAAATATCATATTACTAGAAACACCAAGAAAATCAACATAAATAATAATAAAACATACAAAATTAAACCTTGGATTACAATAGGCTTAATAAATTCTATAAGACACAGAGACTATCTAAAACGAAACTTATTAAAAAAATATAGCATAGAACTTCAAGAAGAATATAGACAATATCGCAATATCTTAAATAAATTAATAAAAAAATACAAAAAACGATTATTACAAAGAAGAAATAAAGAAAGCTAATAATAATTATAAAAAAAATCTGGGAATTAGTGAATGAAGTATCAAACAGTGAACAAAAGCAAAAGAGGAATGAAAAGTATAATATTATAAACAATGATAATGAGCCTATAAATGATGATAAAGACAAGGCCGAATAATTTCTTTGCACACGTTGGTGAAACAATGGCAACAAAAACTAATAGCAACTCAAAGTCACTACAATCAGATCATTTCAATCATAATAATGAAAGCATTTTTTTTATCCGGTTACTGAAAATGAATTGATTATACACATTTCAAAATTAAAAAACAACTCTGCATGTGGACTTGATGGAATATCTGTAAAAACGATAAAAACAATACACATGTACATTCTTACACCTCTGACGTTTATATATAATCAAATAATTTCTAAAGGAGAAATACCCAAATCCATGAAAGAGGCAATTATAACACCAGTATATAAAAATGGAAACAAAAAATTAGCGACTAACTACAGGCCTATATCTGTCATAAATCAGTTTGCAAAATTAATTGAACAGTGTTTAAAAAAACGATTAATAGACTTTTTATAAAATAAAAATATCCTTAATAATAAGCAATTTGGATTTAGAAAAACTTTGTGTACTCAAGACGCAACTATTGAGTTGTTAAAGGAAATCGTTAATGGGGTTAATATGAACAAAAAATGTCTAGCAATATTCTTGGATTTAGCTAAGACGTTTGATACAGTTAACCATGAATTGCTGCTGAAAAGATTAGAGTCTTCGGGCATAAGAGGGGAAACGTTAAAGCTTTTTCTGAACTACCTTACAGAGCGTAATCAACGTGTAAAAATTAATGACATATATAGTGACCCACTCCCCCTTAAAATGGGTGTCCCACAGGGTACTGTGCTGGGCCCCATTTTATTTTTAATATATCAACTCTATGGCGCAAATAGAGAATCTAGGTGGGGAAATAATATCATACGCTGACGACACTGCTGTTATTTTTGTTAGTGACTCTTGGAAAAAAGTCTATGAAAAATCAGAGCAAGGAATGGGAAAACTTAAAAGGTGGTTGGCTAGCAGTCTTCTGAGTCTAAATGTCGAAAAAACTAAATTTGTGGCATTTTCATCTACGGTGGCTGATCAACCTGACAAAAATTTCATAAAAATTCATACAACATCGTGTAACAATCAAATAAGTTGTAATTGTGCTCTTATACACAAAACCAATTGCATCAAATATTTAGGAATGCTGGTTGATCAACACCTAAAATGGAAAGATCATGTTGAATATATTACAGAGCGACTTAGAAGGCTGTTATACAAATTCTACCAAATAAGAGATGTGTTGAGCAAAAAGTTATTGTTAATGATGTATAGCGCCTTAGTTGAATCCATACTTAGATATTGCATACTGGTATGGGGTGGGCTATTCAAAAACTCCCTATATTGTCTTGAAATAATGCAAAACACTATATTAAAAATTATGTTTAAAAAGGATTACTGGTACTCCACCAGTAAGTTATACAAAGAGTTAGACTTATTTACAGTAAGAGAACTCTATACTTATCAAGTTTTACTTTGGTCATTAAATGAGTCTGAAAAACTAATAAAACCATCACATGATTACCCAACTAGAACAAAAGAAAATATATCAGTTACCTTGCCATTATGCAACAAGAATCACACCCAAAGGTTTATATTTTACTATGGTCCAAAATTGTATAACATGTTACCTAAATACGTAAAAGAAATTAATAACAAAAGTAAATTGAAGAATCATCTAAAATTATTTATTGTAGATAATTATGAAAGTATTAAAATAATCTATAATTAGTACGGGTTTTATCACTTACCTCTAATCCACTTTCATTTCTTTAAGTAGATAATATACAAACAGCAATTAGAAATTCATATAATTTATTTGAATTCACTGTGTATTGTGAAACTCCTCAACCTCCTAAATTTTATTGCGTGTTTATTATTTATATATGAGTATATTTTTCTTCTTACTCTCTCGACTCCTTCCTTTTCCCTGTGATACTGCACACAAACTTCTACAGTTTAGGCAGATCATGGGAAGGGAGAGGGGACGGGAAGACTACAGGGACAGGGAGATACAAAAACAAAAAATAATAGGTAATTGTACTTCAATTTATAATACTTAGTTATAAGGATTGATTATTATGTTTAATATAATATCTGTTTAATATATTGATACAATTAACACATGTAATAAATTATGATCAATAAATTGAAATTGAAATTGAAATTGAATTGAATTCTGACGGAAACAAAATTATTAACATGCAATTTATTGACAAACGGATAAACACTGTCATAAATGATACACGCCTACTTGGAATAAATATGAAAAACACAAGAAGTAATCTACTTAAATATTATTTTCACTATTAAATACTTATACATCGAAAGCGATCCCACATATGATATATAATTTGAAAGAGAAGAAAAATCCTTTTTTAACTAAACCATAGCCAACTATGATTCCCTTTTAAAAAAATACAACTCTATGCCATAATTCGAAATTCAATCTTTTTTTTTTTTAATTTCTCGACGCCACTGTATTATACAGAAAATGTGCCTGAAGAACGTAAAAGTTGTTTTTTTCATAACTTTACAAACAACCAAGTTGTTGTGTCTAAAAGTCGAAAAATTGAACTTTTGTTTATAACTCGAAAACAACAGACGATACCAATTATTGTTTTCGCTAGTGTATTTGTCTAAAAAAAAAGAGATCGAAAATGTGTCTTCCATTTTCTTGTATCTCTTACAGTTACCGAGTTACCCTATACAAACATCGAAATTTGTCCATCCTGTACATAAAATCGTCACGACCGTGTATCCTTAGTCCTGGAAATTTGTTTTTGCCAGCACAATTTATTTATTTATATACGACCGGTCTTAATTGGTCACTTTATATGCTTAATTTGAGGGCTTAAAGTGTTACTTTACAGCTCGCAGGACCGTAAAACGCTTAGTCTAGGACTTTTGCACTATTTTCTCGACTTCTGATGCAACAAGTCTAACGTTACAGCCTCTGCTGCTGCGATAATTTCTGGTAGAGTATAGGAGAATAAATTTTCATCCTCTTCCATTTCTAATTCAATCGATTAACACAAAACACTTCGACGAAACGATTTTAAAACTCCGAGAACGATTATTGCCACAAAATTACAATATAGCCACCTTTACTTATGTTGTTGCTTGGCTATCTTCATTTATTTTTAATTCAAAATTTAATTCGTATCTGTCAGTATGACAATATGATTTTTGTTTATGTGAATTGTCGAAATTTAACATATTGTTAATTCTTGTGGAATATTTGCAAGGCAGCCGACACATATTTAGCATATAATCTGTTAATTAAGACTGGTCGTATATAAAATTTTATTTATACCTCGAACACAACTAGCCTAATTTTCACGACATGGACCATAAACGCCTCTTTATGCCCTTAGTGCATACATAACTATTAATTTAGAATTGCAGCTTAAGAATTTGGGAGGGCCCTCCCAGGCCTCCCTGTAGAACTGCTCCTTGGCATAACGTTTTGATGCATTCATAATAATTCATATCTTTAGTGTTCCTTATAAAAGATCAAGTGTTTTAATATCAATATTAATTATTTTTCTTACAATGTGATATCATTTTGTTTATAAGGACATTAAAGTCCTCATATTCTTTAACATGGAAAATTGCAACATCATTAATCAAATAGAATAAATCATAATCTGATTTTTGTTTGTAAATGATATAGCCATTCACTTTTTAATGTTCAGGTTAATTTTGAATTCGTTACACTTTACTTAAATTTTCTTGTAATAGAACACAAATCATTATTGATTTAAATTTTGCGTATAACTCGCAGTCATCAGCTAACACTGACATGGTATTCCACAAAACACGAAAACACTATATACTGCTCTTGACGCTTATTTCACCAAACAAGTTGGCACCATCTGGAGATGATAAAAACTAACCGTATGCTAACAACATGTCCTATTTATACCTAAACGGTTCGGTAAATCGTGGTTCACTAACCAATAGAACGGACTATGAGATTGGCACTCTGCCACTATTCATACTATTTTTACACTGCAATTTCCAATCTATTAAATGCATCAGCTGTCTAGTATTTGTTACATTCCTAATTAAACATAAATTGCTACTATCTATTTTATAATTGTTCTCAAATGCCTATTGGGCCACACTGGACTTATCTGTTCTACCATATTTGAGATAAGCCTTAATGTACTTAATTTTATCGTCTAGTTTGTCTCACATACTTTTGATTACAACTCATTACAGTTAACTTCGTAAATCCCCAACTTTCCATTTGTTTCAGTTTTTTTATTTGGTTTGCCTAACAGTTGCAATTTATTTCTCAATGAATTAACTGCTATCATACCTATATCTTTAAAAATCTTACCAATACCACGGGTGAGTTTAAGATCGTTTGGAATCGATACAAATTTTGAATTTTTTCTTTCATTTTGAAAGGTCGAGGAATTTCGTCTCTTTAAATTAGGTTTTCTAATTATTTTGTCGACTAAACTTATAGAATATCCATTACTTATAGCTGTATCCTCAATCAAACCCTTTTATTTTCAAATCTCTCTTTATTGAAGGGAAACCTTAATAGGCGGTAAACTAGAAAATTAAAACTCGCCATTTTGAATTACGCACAATGGTGGAACTCAGGGATATATGTATCTTAAAGAATTGGTGTATTTTCTGTATATGTCAAATTCAAACTTATGTTTACTATTTCTTATTACTAATGCATCTAAAAATGGTAGTTGACCACATTTTTTCAGTTTCAGTTAAATTCACATAGAATTTAACTTACGCAAGCGACTGTTTAATTAGAAACAAAATTGCCAATATCCGTGACTTATGTATCAAACACTGCAAAAATATCATCCACATACCTAAGCTAATCCCTGGGGAAATACTCGAATTCTTCTTTTTCTTCTGTTTCCAATCTGTTTATGAAGAGACTGGCAATGATATTGTTCGGCGAAATTATCATTGAATCAAAAGCAATTTTATTTCATGCGAAGTTAAGTGAATAGAATATATTCATTTACTATGTCTTGACTGATATTGTTTGATTCTGGTAAATTCTCAAGGCAGTCCAAGGTTTGTGATGTTAAAACACTCGGAAAAAAAACAAATAAACGTCAAGGGGATCAAAATGTCACCTTCTTGCAACTCGATATTTTTCACATTATTAACGAAATCATTGGAATTAATCACAGACAAACTAGGATGCAACGGGTAAACTTTCAAACTCCTCTGTTAACCGTTTTGATAGGTGGTAAGCCGGCGATCCCACTGCTGAAATTATAGGACGTACCGACTTTCCTGGTTTATGTATCTTAATGAAGCAGTACATTCAAGGTACACTTGAATTATATACATGTAACCTCATATTTAAAGGTGGATTGGTTGTTACAGGATTTCAGTACATTTCTTACTTTAGTAATCATTTTTTGTAATGGATTTCTAGAAAGTTTTTATAAGGGCCATTACTTATCACTGTAGAGTTGGCAAGTTGTGCGGCTATTCAGTGGTGCAACAACAGATCTGGTGAGGCAATGACCGACTGGCGGACAAATCTAAGCGAGCCGCGAGACTAATCCATTGTTGTATGTCGTAGTGTTTACACACTAATTTATTCCTCTCCGTTGTTTTTTATGTTATTGTAATGTTGATAATTTTATTTGTTGCATTTTATTGTTGATATTAATTTAATTATAAAATATGTCAGAAGTGCGCAAGGGTAAAAAACGGCCATACACTGACAAAGTGAATAAATTTATCAGTGAATTCCGGGATTTATTCTATAATGATTGCCTGTGATGTTTCGCTGCACATACTCGATAAACAACCATTTTGGGCGGAAGTTCTGGAATAAATATAATCTAAAGGTGACGTTACCAAGTCGAGTAATGTTGCGTAACTATGTACCAACTGTACGCAAAGACATTGTAAATAAGATCAAATTTGTATTAAAAAATACACGGCTATGGTTATGTGTTGACGAGACGACAGATTATAAAAATTTTTTATTGTAAATGTTATAGTACGCGTACTGGACCCTCTTAAATTCCACATTTCCACTATTACTAGCTAGCAAAAGACTAACTGAGTCTACTGGCAAAACAATTATGCAAGTGGTGCTGGAGACGTTAGAAAAATTTGATGTCAACAAGTCAAATGTTGATGTTTGTGACCGGTGGTGCCGCGACAATGCGTTTGGTAGGCCGTTCTCTTCAAGAACATGGTTGTAGGTTGGTACATGTGACGTGTAAAGTGCATACTTTCCTTATGGCAGAAACTTTTCGACAAGGTTTTCCATAGATAGATGCATTCATAGTAGGTACAAAAAAAGTGTTCCTTAAATCTCCTAAACGTCTTCGCGCATTTCACAGCAAGTGTCCCGGTATTCCCGAACCACCACAGCCGATTCTTACACGTTGGGGAACATGGTTGATGGCAGATTTTTATTATGCTGAATATTTACAACAAATAAAAAATGTGATACTACAATCCTGACGAGGGGACTACTACACGCTATAGGTGACGAAAAAAATGAGCGCGTTAGAGAAAAGTTTGCACGAGTGTTAAAGCAAAACACCGATTTTACCAGATTAAGACAAATTTCTGACGGTACTGATGGTGCATCTCCAGATCCGTTAAGTTCATTCAAGAACTATTTTAGGTATGCCTGTATTACATCAGTAGATGTCGAACGGCCGTTCTAAAAATATAAACATCCTTTTTCACCACAGTGACCATCACTTACAGAAACAATCATAGAAACAGACCTGATGCTGCAAACTTTTTACAGATCTTCTCCAGTCTGTGATAACCAAGCTAGTGGTCCCAGGTTGCTTCCTTGAGGCATGTCCGATGTACGTCAAAATATCCAAACTAATATATATACTTGTCTTCCATAAAGTTATGAACAAATAAGATTAATGATATTTGAAGTTATTTCATAATTTTTTAATTCACCAATCAAGACTACATGACCTAGTTTTTCAAAGAATTTATTCATGTGTAAATTATTATCATTAAAACATATGAAAGAAGTACTTGTCATATAAAGAAATAAGACTGCAATATAATTATTTCTTAACAATATGACCAATTGGAGCTCTGAGTGTTATTTTAAAAATATGTTGCGGATATGTATTTAACCACAGAGGATTAATAACATTGCCGCTGAAACTTGGCAAATAACCGGGAAAATAATTGTTTAAAAAGATATAAGTTATACTTATCTGTGATAAGTTGTGTAAAATTTAGAAAATAATAATTGGCAAAAAATTTTTAATGTTATTATATTTCAGTTTTATTTTTTACTAAAACACATCACATAAATTAGGCAACCGCCAAACCAAAGCCGAAGCTGCTCGGACAGGGGTTACAAAATTGAAAAAAAAACGCAGACACACACAACCAAACCCTTCAACTTTGCCAGAATCGAACCGGGATTTGACCCCGGGAGTCGATAGGCAGTAAACCAACTACGTTTGTCACAACGTCAAAATTCAAATTCAAAACAAGTTTATTTAAATTAAAATCAAAAAACACAATGTATATTGCCCTCGCTGGACACCCGGTCCATTGCCGACCTAGCATCCCCACATATGGTGGCGACGGGACAATTTTTAGGTTGCGAAGAGCGGGGCCGGGCCGGGCTTAGAACTAGAAAACGTTAAATAACAATACAACACCTAAAAATAAAACATACTAAATTGTATAATATTAACTAGAAATCAACGAATCATGCAAAAGCATGTGCCGTTGATGTAAAACTTTAAAACAATGCAAAAAATAAACTGTAAAAGGTTTGTGTACATAAATTTAGAATTTTGATGATGCTACGACGAGCCAAACTGCACAGTAAAAAGCTTGCCTTTAAATAATACAGAACTGCGGAGCGGAAATGTCTAACTCCGCTTATTTTTGGGTATGTTTAATGATATTTCTTGTATATAATAATGTGCTGCAATTTACTGATGGTTGGCTTATAATGTGGAATACATTTTGCGGGGAATTTTGATAACAAAACCGAACAAAAAGAAAAGAAGAGAAAGGTGAAAAAAAATATTTTTTTAAATGTTGGTGCCACTTTTATAGTATGGGCGGTCCTCCCATTTTGTGAGAGGAGTGTGGTCTAAAGTTGTTATTTGAAAATTGATAACGTTTGGTACGGTAATTTGTGTTTTATTCGAAATGGCGCGTTATACTCCCTTATTTGTGTAATGTTGGCTGTTAGTGGACAATCAGAGCTTAAATTCATAAAATGTTTGTGTTATCTCTGATATAATCCACTATGGGTACGATGTCGTTGGAAAGTTGTCGTAATTCCCTTAGGGGTGTATATCTTGTTGAGTTACTTATGAGGTGAAGGAATTTGTTTTCCAGTACCTGCAATTTGTATAATATCGTCGCGCTCACAGAACACCAGGCCGGCGCAGCATATACTAGGGCTGATCTCACTGTCAACGTATAAATTAATTTTTTATTATCCCTGTTTATTCTGCTATTTCTCGCCATCAGGGGGTATAAACTCCTGGATAGGGAATAGACTTTACGTATCGTCTTGTTAATGTGTTTCCCAAAATAAAGACCTTTACCCAAAGTTACGCCTAAATATTTTACGGCGTGTTTTGTCTCATTTGGCTACCTCCCCATTGAAATAGGTGTAATTATTTTATTATTTAATCTTTTTCTAGTGAAAACAATAGCCTTCTACTTGGCGACGTTCACCTTCACCTTCCACTTGGCGTAGTACTCCGACGCCCGCATCATGTGCGCCTTTATCAGCTTCCCAGCGGCCTGAGCATGATGACTGTCAAAGCACATGGCGGTATCGTCGGCGTACATCGCAAGCTTGATGTTCGGCAACTGCGGAAAGTCGGACACGTATATGTTATATAATTTTGGCCCAAGAACCGACCCCTGCGGAACGCCTGTTCTAATGTTCTTCTCTGTTGATAGAGTTTTGTTCACACTTACTCGCAGCTTTCGATCGTGCAAATAAGAGTGTATCAGTTGCGTTAAGTGTCACAACATTCTGGCCCACTACGATACAGAGCTCGGGAGTTCTATATAATTAATAATGTTTTAAATCATGGCGATGACATGCTTGGTAAAAGAATTGAGGTAAAAACGTTTCAATCCTTTTATCCAATTTTATATAAATGTTTCCAATATTGTTTATAAACATGTTTCAAGTCGTAAATATCTCGAATTAATTAAAATGTGATAAAATCTATTTTATGATAATACAAAAGCGATGTTTGACATAACTTTTGAAAACACTTTTCACAGATACATAATTTATTTCAAACTTATTTGCAACATAAAAAACGTCGGCTTCTTTGACGGTAGTAAAGGGATCAAAGAAGCCGTTTTTTTTTATTTTCACCTAAACCATTGCTTTGTTTAAAGATTTTCTATTATTTTTTCGTCCGGTGATGTACTACTTGCAATTAGAAATGTTTTAAATTATCATTACGCATATCAGAACAGTATAAAAATGAATTTCATAAAAGTTTTATTTGTGTTTTAAATTTGCTGGTGAGGGATATAAGTAATTATTTCTCACGTTAAAGTAATATGGTATAATGGCTCCTGGTATTAAAGTAAATTGATCTTAAAATATTACAATACCATAATCTTACATCTTATAAACTCTTTACTCTATATATAACTTTTTATGGAGATTTTTTAATTTTACATCATTTACGTATAATATACGCACGACACACAATTACATGTTAAGATTTTTGTTTTAGATTCCATAAAGACTTCTCTTTCATATTAGATACAGTTACCCCAATGACTTAGCTCTTTGATATTTCTCATAGAGTAAAAAGGCTACAATTAAAGAACTACTTCAAAAGTTAAAAACAAAAGAAGAAAATAGCATGCGATCTGGAGATATGAAGAGGATCTGCTGAAGAGGCTGATGGTAGAATAAAACAAAACGGCACCATCATAGAGTCCTACAGTAGTTGAAGAAGTGGCCATGGGAAAATACAGGCTACATAGTGTTTTAACATTCTTTTGTTTATCATCTTGATGCGTCATTCGTAGTAACGATTGTGTTCAGGGGCGTAGACATGTGCCTACAAAAATAGAATTATAATATTACAAAAGTTCATTTTCGTAACTAAATTTAAAATACAAACGTCTACAATATATAATTATTATTACGGTGGAAGAAAACAGTTTTTATTTTTCGTGTACCTAATTTTCTTCTTATTTTCTTAATTTTAATCCGGGGATGTCATTTGATATCAAAAACTGTAAATCATTACAGGTTCCTATTAAATCTTTTATGTAAATTAAATTGATAACGTGGAAGGTATTAGAAAAATGAACTCACATCTCATACGAACTTACACCTTTTCTGAAGTAACATGTTTTATTATTTAGAACAATACTATTACTTTCTCTTTATATAGAGAACGTACTGGTGTCGTGACAAAAATCGAGTTCCACATTATGATGAAAATGAACGTTTAGAGATGCGAAAACAGAAACATTATCCGAATTGTCATGCCATATGTGTGTCTGTAAGTCTGTGAGTTTATGTGTCTGTAGTCTGTATGTCTGTGTATTTGTGTGTCTATGAGGCGTTGGTCATTGTTGTGCTATCATTTTCTCAAACACAGAAATCTGAAACTTTACATATATAATATTTAGGGGATGCAAAAAAGATCCCTATTGAAGTGAAGTTGGTGCACGAGGGAAAGCACAACTCAAGGAGGTAAAAAAAATTGCATCAAATTAAAAATTATTCAATTAAGAATTGGTTAGAATAATAAATTGTGTCGAAACGAACTCTTGAAAATTCAGATTCACCGTTTATAAGAAAAACGGCCTAAAATTAATTTTGCATTTTTAGATTACATCCAATATAAAATAAGTAAGAAACAAATTATTCTATTTATTTTATTTATTTGTCTCGGTTGTCTCGTGTGCCTCATTTGTCTCAATTGTTTCGTTTGTCCCGTTTGTTACATTTGCTCTGTTTATGTCGCTTGTCTCGTTTGTTTTATTTATCTTATTTATCTCATTTATCCCGTTAATCTCATTTAGTATATTTGTTTCATTTATCTCATTTATCTTATTTCCTCATTTTTCGCATTTATCTCATTTGTCTCGTTTATCTCGTTTAACTTATTTATCTAGTGCCTTATTTATCTTGTTTATCTATATAAATGAATGTCAGATGAAAACGATATTTTTGATTAAAATAATTTATTTCTTTCACGACATAATGCATATGATGAGGAGAAAGTAGTGTCAAGGAGCACGTAGACCTATTTTTATCTGTTGCAAATAAATCAAGTAGAAGTTGTTTAAATTCAGTAAGTTTATTTACACTTGATTGATGTTTAATGAAATTTGCAACAATAAAAATAAATCTGGTTTTAAGTACTTAAAATTATTTATTTATATTATTCATAGTAATAGAGTTTTTAATTTTCAAAAATAATATTGATGTAACAACTAATACCATTATTAATAATAAAGATTTTTAAATTAGCGCGGACCAGATTGCTTTTAATTTAAATAGGATAATATATTTTTATATATTTGTACAAAATGATATCATTAATTTATTTAATAATGTAAATTAAACCACAGAATCTTTATAATTATATTTGTGATTAAGATAAATCTTTGGAGTAGAGAAGGTCCTTTACTTATATTACATTTGTATGTGAGGTTGATATCTGCAAAATTCGCATATGATGCTTTCATGTTGGTGGTAAAAGTTGAAAACCGGAACCTGAAAAAGGCTTGAAACGCGTATCGATGCCAAAAACTAGGTAATCGTACTGGCATTGCCTTTTATCGACTGCACCACTGCATTCCGTTTTTGCGGTGAATTTTTTTATTACTAGACTTTAAATGTAAAACGTTTAATTTTAGGTAGAAGTCATCTTGAAATGTTTAGCTCTTTACAACATCCTAAAAAATCACTATCATGAAAATTAAGTTGCAAAAACATAGAAATTATGTTGTAAATAAATACAGCTTTTATTTTTATAATTTTCTGGTGGTGCCATTTTCTTGTCATTAATAAAAATCTTAACCTCCATATCACAAAGGAGTGCAAACTAATAACGTTTTTAAATAATTTAATAGAAAAATGGTTTAATACCAACAGAAAGTGCTTTAAGACTTTATAAGACCTACATATAAACTTATGAGTTTGACCTTCAAAAAGTCCGTATACCCAGTCAAAAACTAATAATTTCTTGCTAATTACGAATAATTCTTGTGCCAAATTAAACCACATCTTGTTTTTTTATTAAAAAGGTACGTAGATAAACACATACAGTTTGTCCCCAGATTGACGCAATGATAGGTGAAAAGAAAAAAAAAAATAGAGTAGAAATTTTGTCTTTTGGAGTTCAGCTTTGCTTGAATAGAAACTAATTTTTGCCATATTGTAAGTTTCGAAATTTTTGAAATTTCTTTTTCTCCCCAGTAAAGTGCCTTTTCTGTAAGAGGTATGGCAAAATATTATAAAGAAATGTTATTCAGAATGATAAATCATGTTGGTGTGCAAACCCATCTGTCTAGTTTGATATTTTGCCTTATTTTTTAGTTTCTTTCGAAAAAAAATAGTTATCGTGTTAAGGATATTTAAAATTTTTTTAAGAAAAGTTGTTCTGAATGATAAATTTAAAGATTATTTAAAATAATATATCAAATATTAATTCATTTAACAAGTCCACTGCCTATACCCGCATATTTCTCTAAATTTTTTCTAAATTTATTGAAAGCTGCTCTAATCTCCTCAAGGGAAATAGAATTAATAGCTTCTCTAACACGATTTTTCAAAACTTCTCTATCACTGGGAATCCTATTCGAATATACCATTTGTTTTATCCGACCCCAAAAGTAAAAATCCAGTATTGTTAGATCTGGAGACATAGGCACCAAAAAATGTGACCAGCATTGGCTATCCACTTTTCTTGAAAATGATTATTCAGCCATTCACATAATCTCATAGTTGAGTAGACAGAACAACCGTCACGTTGAAAATATGAAGAAAATCTTAGTTTATAAAGCAATTTGTCCAGAAACTGATTCAAAATATTTGAATATGAATCCCAGTTGTCTTCCCTCAATAAAATATGGCCCAATTACACCAAACTGATAAGAAATGACACACCAGACATTACCTTTTTTTAAAATACTGCCGCCTACAATTTATTACGTAATTGGGATTATTTTCAGACCAATATCGACAATTCTGTGACGAAGGTACACCATTAGTTGTAAAAGTTGATTCATCTGAGAAAACAATATTTTCATGGAAATTTCGATCCTCTAGAATTTTCTCACCTAAAAAAAGGACAGAATTCTAATCTTTGGGATTCATCTCCTTCTTCAATGTGAAGAAATCTGGCTTTAATTTAAAAGAGAAAAAGGTAAAACTCTTTTTTTCTTTTTAAATGCGCTGTAAACTTATTTTACTAATTTTACATATCCATTGCCAACACAGTACTTACATCATCTTCATCAAATTTCTTCTTTTTTTTGTTGTTTATTAATTACGCTGCCAGTTGCGAGAAATTTTCTAATCAGTCTGAGGACTGTAGATTTGACCAAGACTGTATTTGGAAACTTCATATTAAAAAGTCTAATAACCGCTGGCATTTTTAATTCACCTGTACCATAACACTGAATTAAGTAGATCCGTTCTGGTAAAGTAAGCATAATGCCTTTTACAGCGGATTCTTAAAATTTGAGACTGATTTTAATGCTCAAACAGAATATTTATGACAACTGTCACAGCATTATTTTATTATTATTTTGTTATACCCATAGCACACTATGATTTTTCAGAACAGTATGGAAATAATCTTGATAAATCGAAAAAATCTTAACATTTTACACACTTGCATAATTTATCAGTGAGAACTTCTCTTTCTGGTGCGACCTCTTTTGCGTCCCGCCTTCCCGAATACATATAATAAAAGCAATAAATAAAATAAGAAGAACGTTATTCTTTTAGCGTAAAAATTTTAATGTTGTATCTAAATGATGTTCTACTTTAAACTTGGGGAATTGTTTTTTGAATAAAATTCATAATTTTTAGAAAATTGATATTTTGGAACATCTGCCAAATGTCCCCCCCCCCCTGTTGTTCCTGACTATTTTGGCGAAATTGTAATTATGTTTTCGCACATTTGCGACTTAATTTCATCAATAACTCGACAAATGTGGCCATTGAGCTGGCCAATCAACTGCGGATTGTTCGCGTATACTGTCCTTTATAAAGTTCCAAAGGAAAGATCTAGATGCGTTAGATCACATGATCTTACCGGTCAGTTGATGTCACCATGTTGAGGAATGACACGGTTTGGAAAATTTGTCAGCAATAAAGCCATTGTTTCCTTTGTTGTATGACACAAAACACCGTCTTGCTGAAAAGAATATATCCTCAAGATCGATATCTTCCATAAAATGTTTTTCAGCATGTTACTATAGCGTTCGCCATTGATAGTAACCGTTTCGCCAGCCTCGTTTTCACGAAAGGAACGGTCCAATATCTTCAGCCTAAAAGCCTCACCCTACAGTAACGCGACATAGATGTATTAGTTGTCTTTCAGTCACTCGAGGGTTTTCACGCCCACAAATGCAACAATTTTGCTTATTACCTATCCGCCGATGTGGAAATGGACTTCGTCGCTGAAGATGATTTTGTTACAAAATATAGTATTATCTGCAATAATCTAAGCAATAGCGTGCAAATTCGACGATGAAAGATTACCGTCTGCCAGTCGGTAATCAAAGAGACCATGTGAGTACCATACTTTTTTTCAAATTTTTGGTATGGCAGTCGGACACGAAGGAGGGGACATTTTTTTTTTAATCGAATGGTTACCGATATTTGTCCGCATAAGTAGTTAGTATATATATGTACTCCACTTACCCCAATTACGCTGGCAGACAAAACTTCCAGTCGGCGAGAAGTAACCGGAAATTGAAACAAAAATTTTTTAATTGCCGGACCAAACGTAGCGCAAAATGTTTGTTTCGGTGTGTACAGTACTGTACTATAGGGGCTGGCATTTCTATCGGTCGGTTTTTGAGCAATTCACCATCAAAATGGCGAAAAATGGTTCGAAATTTGAAATGTTGATAAGAAATAGTTAAAATTTAAAAAAGAAGTCTGTCCAGCAAGTTTATGGTTCACAAGGCACTAAAAACCCTAACCTTAGCTGGCAGACATTTTTCCAAATTTAACCTCTCCAAACTCCCCTTTAAAGAGTTTAAAAAAATTCAGTTTTTCCGTGTTTGTATTTTTCCCTTATAAATATTAAAAAACGTCCTTTGGATATGTTTTTACAGTAGAAAATACAAAATTTTAAGGAAAGAATAATAAATGCTTTTAGAAGCATCACTCCGGCAATTTTATGAACAGTAGAAACCAAAGGCGCATAGAAATGTGTCAATCAAAATGGGCAACATGTGGAGCACTTTTTTATAAAAAAAAAAATATGTTTTTAATTATCATTGCTGAATTTTACAGTTATTGTTCAATAAATCGAAAATGGTTACAAATAGCCATAGGATGTACGTACAAAAAATGTTCGTTTTACAATTCTACATCACATCGTCCAAAAATATACAATTTGAAAAAATTGAGAAAATTCAGTTGTAAATTAAAAAATTATTTTTGGACACTCATTCCATGGCATTCCATTTAAAAAATGTTAGTTAACTCTATAGAATCCGTCTTGGCTCACCCTGTATATTCGAAAATAATTTCCGGTTATAGACTTTTTTTGTCTGGTTTATTTGTTTTTAAATCAAGCTTCGAGCTATCATAGAACTCGATATATCGAAGTAGGACGCACTAGTGCCCCACCCTGTATATTTAAAAATATGATTGTTCAAAGCAAATCTATTTAAAATATTATTGCAGTATTCTACACGTTTGTTTTTATCATCTTCATATAACATTTATCCTGGCTGTAATTTGTATGGCATTTGTATGCTTTTTTAAAATTTTTTGAATGGACTTGTAAGATATATTTAAATCTCGAGCAGCATCACGCATCGAATGGGACGGATTTTCCCTGAAAATAAAGTGTAATATTTAACTCATTTTCTTCTGTTAATACATTTTTATGTTTATTTCTATTTTCGTTATTGTGCACTAATCCCCTTTCTCTAAATCGTTTATTTAATTTTTTAAAATAAGGTACCTTGTCTGTCAGGATATGAGCGGTATACATTCTATATGAGTAGCACTAGAGTTTTTATCAGTTATCAAATAACATTCTAATATATATTTTCTTTCTTCTGCTGTGTAAGGCATTTCTAAGTTTTAATCAACGTACAGAGTTACAACACGAACTATTTAAGTGGCAGTTTAAAAACGTTCAAAGCCAACTGGGTGTTGAATTATTTCAATTATTATCAGTATTTTACTAAATCGATAGTAAATATATATGTTATATTTTTGGAAAGAGAATTTAAATCTTTTTCAAAATTGTAAAAATATACAGAACATTGCATTTAAAAAAACATTGCTTGCTGTTTTTTTTCACTTTTATTTGACTTTCAATTGTTTTTTTTGTTGAAATTTTTGAAATCCTTGGAAAAATACTATATATGTACGTTAAACATTTTTAATTTATTTCTAAAGAAAAATAAAAAAATTGGGTGCGAACCTTATAGGAATCATCACTGTACATAAAATTTATTCAGTGATTACTGATTACAATATTCCTCGAATTTTTAACAATTACCTAAATTAAAAGTGGTAGAAGATTTCAAGTGTAGGTCATACATATTTTTTTATTTATTGACTACGAAAAAATCAATAAAATGAAAATTGGTACTTATAACATTAATTAGAACGGTCTTTGCTTAGATCTTTGTGTATATTATAGATAGCATTATTTTGTTGTCCTACTTAATCCGAATTGGAAACGAATTTTCTTGGATTAATTTTATTTACGATTTCAAAGCATTTATCCGCCACGAAAACTGTAACAAGGAAAAGAATAACGACGACGACATGGTCGGATAATAACTCACTTCTCAAAGCATCAGTAACAAGAGTACGGAGCGATACTCGTTTGTCTGCTAACAAATGACATTCGCAATGCGAATCAAAGAGTACGCTGGCCACAGCCGCCCTCGTTTTTGCGACGATTCAGTGTGTGAAAACAATGGCACATCGTTGGGACCGCATTCTACCTTTGAAGAGCCGCTTACCAGGTATGCAATGTTCGGTCCGTTGTATTTGCTACCTACCTTAGACATTGCAAGCCGTTCCTTCCACTAACAACGCTTTACTATTACGCAGAAGTTTTTATTCACTTATCATATGGTATTTTATTTATTAGGTATCCATAGCAAGAATTTTATATATTATATTATGGTACCTATCATTCCAATAGAACCGTCAACCTTTACTCTTGTTGAGTTTCCTTTACAGCATTTCTTGACTTTAATTCTTTTTGAGATTTATTTTGCAAAAAATGCGCTGGGAATCATTATTTAATTACTGATTATTTATTAATCAGTGCCATTTTATTTTTGATAAAAAGTTAAACTTTATAATAATCATGTTATTTTTACTGATTGAAATATTTTAAATATCAATATAATATTCTAGTTTGTGTGAAAATTTTATAATGCTAATAAAAGGTCTGACATTTTATTTACTTCGTATTATGCAATTCTAGAAAAAAATAATTAATTATCCAAATAATTAATTATTTTTTTATTATGAAAGTATCCTTTTAAACTTAATATGATACTGGTAACAATAAACTGCTAATAAACTACATTCAGATAAGAATAACATCGTAACATACAGGAAACTATTAGATGATTTATTAATATCATATTAAGGTTCAAAGGGCGTAAATTAAATTCTGTAATGGAGCCCGATTATGAATTACTACGACCAATAGGCGAAATTGTTAGGTTAATGTCAGGAAGAAAGATTATGTCATCTTTAGATTTAACTCACGGCTACTAGCAGTATCCTTTACGGGAGAAAGATAAGCAGTATACTGATTTTACAGTAGGTACAAACACATATAGTGTCTGTGTATTGCCTTTTGGCCTAAAATCGGTAGTCAGTTCTTTTTCTCGGTGTATAGATACCATTTTCGGTTCCGCTTATCAAGATTTCTTGGTAGCCTATGTCGATGACCTCTTGGTAATAAGTTCCAGTTTTGAGGAGCACCTTGTACATCTCCCCAAAGTTTTTCAGAGATTTAGTGAAGCAGGCCTTACACTGAAACTATCCATGTGTTGTTTTTTTAAAGAAGAAGTTCCTTATTAAAGTTATCTGTTGAGTTAAATTGGGGTGCGTCCAGATCCAGAACAAGTTGAAGCCATAGTAGATTATATCCCCCTAAAATTGTTAAGAAAATTCAAAAGTTTTTGGGTTTGTGCCAATATGATCGAATTCGTTTTTCCGAATTAGCTGCCCCTTTTACTGGCCTGTTAAGGAAACAGGTTACTTACTTTTTCAATTAGTGGAGAGCGAGAGGCATAGTCGCCTATGCATCCCGTTTGTTACTAGAAAGAGATACGCTTCTTTTGAGAAAGAAGTGTTAGGTGCCTTATTTGGCATGCAGAAGTGGCGTATTTACCTGCTGGGCAACCATTTCATTTTACATACAAATTGTAAAGCTATGTATGACATATGTCGTTTACTTTCTTCACGGGTAACCAGATGGTCTCTGGTCCTTTAGTAATTTTCATATGATGCTGTTCATTTCCCGGGTCATGAAAATGTACAGGTTGATGGCCTATGCCGTCATGCCTGTGTACGTTTTCCCGCTCCTATGGACAGATGTTTCCGCATTTCTTCTCTTCAGTTTACCAATGCTTTCAAGGAGCTTATAAAAAGCATGAAGTTGCACCAGTCTCGGGATATGAAACTACAACAAATAAAACTAATTATTCAGTAACGAAAAGGTACAAAGGAATTTTGTTGTCCACCGAGCGTCGTTGTATAAAAAGGGTTCCCATGAAAATCTATTCTTCCTTTGTGTACCTGTAAAGCTGATAAATGAAAAATATCAAGGTTGTCAAATGCAAATAGTGCCGGAAGACAAAACTGATATCATAACATTGGATATTTATGGCCCTTTAGTACGTAGTCGAGGAGGAGCATGTTAGATCATTGTTTTTAAAATTTATTTACCAAACATGTCATATTGTATACACTTAAGAAAGCAACTTCTCGAGCTATTTTAAATCGGGGGTTTAAGGAATATTTTCCGACTTGATGATGATGATAATGATGATTTTGTACGGCGAATATCCCATGACCATGGAAGCCAATTCACTTGTCGCTTATGGAGAAGTGAAATGGAGGCATCGGGGATAAAATTAGTTTATGGTTCAGTGCGGCATCCCTGTGCAAATCCTTCTAAACGGGTTATGAGGGAACTGGGTCGTCTCTGTCACCCTATTGTAGTGAACACCATGCACGTTGGGCATGGAAAGTCCTTCGTTTCACTTAGTTTCTAAACTGGGTCGGCATGAATCCACCGGATTTACCCCAAACGAGTTATAACTGGGATTACTGCGGGTAAGATTGCTACCCCCAAGTCCATCTCGCTTTTCCCCAGAAATCGTCAGCGGAAAAGCTTATACTTGCGGAAGCCAGTCTTAAAGGCAAAGAGGCTAGACGTGAGGTTAAAAATACTGGTAGTCATTTTATAGCTTTTAACCCAGGAGATCTAGTGTTGTTAAAAGATAATAATACGTCATCCGCCTTAAAAGCTGAAACCAGAAAGGTCTTACTGCTATTTGAGGATCTATATAGTATAACAAAGAAAGTTCGTTGCCATACTGATGTGATACAAGGAGCGGAATCCTAGGTAGAGAGAGGTACGTTTTATGCTTCGCATTGAAAAGAGATGTAACAGAACCGTACACACTACCTTATTTAAGTCTGTAAACAGACAAAGAAAATTATGACCTAACCTCACATTATTGTATTAATTTACTTATTTCTAACTCCTCTGCATAAGGCCACCCATCATACAACCCTCCGGTTACAGTTGTCATCAGTAGAATCGTTCGCGTACTTTTGTTAGAGTTTTGTTAATGCCAAAATGTCAGCCAGATGTTCCATTATGCACTTGCTGAAGTACTTTTTGTATGCGACACTTGGGGATTACCAATCTCAAAGTAGTTTCTTTCCCATCTGAGCTTTCCCAAGCTCTCTTCAACAGTCCATCCTCTACTCTGAGGGAGTCCCATTTCGCCCACAATGCTCTTGTCTCAAATGTCCTTCCAATCGGGTCGAGTTCCTTTTTCATTCCACTTCAGAATAAAACCAGTTTCCTTATCGTTTAACTGCTCTTCCCATAATGTCTCTTTTGTCCAGTCATTTGGAACATCAATTTTAACTGTGTTCACGATAAGTATCATTTGCTGTTTTTCCACCCTGTGGCAGTGCTTGCATTCCTCCTAACATGGTCATCTGGAGAAGGCATCTGCATTTCTATGGGATTTCCGGGGACGATGTTCGATTTTAAAATCGTACTACTGCAGTTTTTCAATTCAGCGAGCTAGTTGGCCTTCTGGGGTTTTCAACTACAATAATCACTTGAATGCGGAATGGTCGGGCTGAACTTTGAAATGTTGTCCATAGGTACTTGTGAAAATAGTCTACAGATTTGACAATGACCATTAGTTCCTTCCTTGTCACACAATAGTAACGTTATGGCTTGGACAACGTCTTGCTGAAGTACTCAATTACTTTTTCCTGTCCATTTTGAATTTGGAAAAGGACACATCTAAGTCCAACATTACTGGTATCCATGTCTAATACGAGGAAACCTTTCCGTTCTGGGTATGAAAGAAATTGACTCGAACACAGTGCTGATTTTAGTGTTCTGATTGATGTTTTGCACTCTTGTGTCCATTGGTACTGAACCTTCTCTTCTGTAAGCCTGTGTAGTGGCTTCACAATATCAGCAAATCGTTCCACAAATCGTCTGTAGTAAGTGCATAGGCCAAGGAAGCTTCGTACTTCGTGAACATTTGAAGGCCTCGGCCGATCTCGTACTAAGGAAATCTTGTTTGGATCCGTTTTTATTCCCTCCGAAGACACAACATGTCCAAGGCATTTGACTTCTTTTTGGAACATTAGGCACTTTTTGGGATTCAATTTCAGGTGTGCATTTTTAATTTTTCCAAACACTTTTTGAAGGTTCTTCAAATGCTCCTTAAAATCCCGTCCCATAACTATCACATCATTAAGATAAACTAGGCATGTCTTCCAAGTTAGTCCTCGTAGTACCAGTTCCACCATTCTTTCAAAAGTCGCTGGCGCATTGCACAGGTCCAAAGGCATCACAGTGAATTGATAAAGGCCACTTCCTGTCGAAAAGGTTGTCTTGTCTTTGTCGTCTGGATGAAATCCCTCTTCGAAGATCTAGAGTGGAAAACTATTGTAAACTTGCCAGCGTACTTATAGTGTCATCAATTCGAGGTAACGGATAGCAGTCTTTTCTTGTGACATCATTCAGCTTCCTGTAGCCGACACAGAATCGTAAAGTTCCATCTTTCTTAGCAACCAAAACTACTGGCGACGACTAAGGGCTGGTTGATTCCTCAATAACTCCCTCTTTAAGCATCTTTTGTACCATTGCGGAAGCCACTTCTTGTTTTGCTACTGGGAGCCTCCTAGGTAGTTGACGAATAGGAGCTGATTCACCAGTATTTATCCGATGTTGGACTATGTTGTTCTTCGTAAGAGCTTCTGTGTCCTTTGCAAATACTGTATTTTCTTTCTTTAAAAATTTTAAAGCTTCTCTATGTTCATCTGGAGTTAAATGTTCTAACTGGACATTTAACATATTTATAACTTCTTGGTCCATATCTGTAGCGAAGCTCCAACGATTTATTCTTCACATCTCGCAATTCATGTGACTGGTTCGTAGGTGCCAATTGCTTCGCCTTCCTTGAACTTCACTGAGTGGAAATTTAGGTTAACCACTCTAATCGGTGTCTTGCCTGTAGTCTGTGTTAAAGTCCTTGCCAAGATCACAATTGTCTGTCATTTTAATTGAGTCATCCTTCCCAACGAGACCAAAACGGTATCCCACAGAATTTTTCTTCAGGACTGCCTCAATTACTTTCTCTTTTGTGTCTGTCTTCGAAGTTAGTAGCCGAATATTATGGAATTTTTCATCTGCCGTTGAAAGAATAATTTCTTCATTTCAAATCCTGGGAACTCGTTCTCCCACGTCAAGTACAAATCCATACTTTTCCATAACGTCTAATCTCAAAATGAAATTATCTGTAATGTCAGCTACGATAAATTGGTGTTTAAAACATAAACAGCCAATCTGCAGCTCCATGTCGACTTCCCCATGAACCGCTGCCCTTTATTTACTTTGACACCCGTTATGAATTCTGCTCGTACTATTGATGACGTAGCTCCTGTATCGTTTGTGAAGACACATTTCTTCTTATTTACATACCTCTCCAGCAGTAGACTACTTTGAACTCTCTGAGGCTGAAAATCTTTTATTTCTCGTGGGTCACAACATTTCTTGGCCAGCGCAACCCTCAAATTGCCAGTCATCTTTGGTTTTTCTGTGGCTCCTCAACCACAGCAATATCTACTCTTTCTTGGCTGCGCTGACGACAGTTTTTCTTAATGTGGCCCACTTTGCCACACTTATAACAGCGGATAATTCCATTCGGCCTCCCATTATTTTGTTGGTCTTGTCTCGGTTGGAAATTCGATTTTGTCAGTAGTTGAATCATCATCTTTTGTAGATCAGATATCAGGTTTTGGGTTGTGTTATCTGGCTTGTCTTCCTCCGCACTCATGGCTCGTACTCTCGGATTCGATTGTGTGGTATCCTTATAGGCAGCCTCAATTTCAAGTGCATGTACTAGTACCTCACTACTTCGCATTTGCCTGGCTAATTTAAGG
Organism: Rhamnusium bicolor; assembly: GCA_029963845.1. Classification (NCBI taxonomy): domain Eukaryota; kingdom Metazoa; phylum Arthropoda; class Insecta; order Coleoptera; family Cerambycidae; genus Rhamnusium; species Rhamnusium bicolor. The sequence goes on along the minus strand of JANEYF010005611.1, from coordinate 102,172 downwards.
ATTCATCTAACCTCCTGGTCCTTTACTCCAGCAATAAACACTCCAAATACCAACTGTTGCTGAAACTCTATTGGTGCATCAGGATAGGCTAAATGAGCTAATCTCTCCACGACAGCCTTGAATTCCTGTAGACTTTCTCCACCCCATTGTCTGTGTGATTTCAGTTGGGCCTGATACATCTGGGCGAAATGTTGGTTGCCATATCTTAATTCTAATGCTGCCTCCAGAATGCTAAAGTTTTGTTGTTGTGTTGCAGAAATTGTTTGGAGCAGGTCTAATGCTTACCCCTTAGTGCTAATACCCATGAACCTTGACCACCAAAGGAAGAGGGTTATAACCTGGTACCAGACGGCAATACTAACTGGTCACCCTTTACTCTTAATTGTTGTTTGAGCCGGGCTACTTCTCCTTCAACGATACTGACTTTTTCCTTAACTTCATTGACCTCTCCTTTAATTCACTGACGTCTTCTTTAACTTCATTAACTTGTCCATCGACTTCACAAACTTTTTCTATAACATCTCCCTTAAAATTTTCATTGAGTGAGAAAAAGGCTTCCGGCTGTTCCTCTAGGCTTCTCTTTATATCTTCGTTTTCTTCCTGTCGTCTTATTCCCAGGCCCTCCATCATTTTTTTCAAGTCTTCTTTTTCTTTCTGGAGTCTTCTTTCTTGTTCATCGTTTTTGGCTTGTCTTCTTTCTTGTTCTTCTTTTTCATCTTGTCGCCTTCTTTCTTGTTCTTCCTTTTCTTCTTGTCGCTTCCTTTCTTGATCTTCCATAGTTTGTCTTTGTTCGTCTTTCTCTTCCTGTCATATTCTCTCTTGTTCTTCTTTTTCTTCATATCGTCTTCTTTCTTATTCTTCATTTTCTTCCTTTCGTCTTCTCTCTTGTTCTTCTTTGTCTTCCTATAGTCTTCTTTCTTGATCTTCCATAATCTTTCTTAATTCTTCCTGGCGTTCTCTTTTCTGTTCTTCCATTTATTGCACCAATGTTTCTTCGCCATGCTTCTTGTTGTTTGCATTAACTCACGACACGTAAATCAGTTCAGAATACAGTTTATTACACTATAGGACCTGTAAAATGTTATCACGTCTATTTTAATAATGGAATGTTCCAGAAAAATATCGAAACCGCACTAAACAGTCTTATTTAGAGTCTATATTACCTTTCTGTTGACGAAATTCACTTATCTCCAATAATTACAAAATGGAATATTCTAGAACTTCTACGAAACGTCACTATTAAGTCTTGTTTTGAGTCTAACACAGATCACGTATCTGTGATCTGTGTTAGACGTGGTTTCCAAATCGAATGTTCTAGAATTTTCACGAATATTCGCTTATAGTCTTGTTTTCAAGTCTATACCACGTTCTCGTCGACATAATTCACGTATCTCCTGTAGTTTCCAAATAGGATGTTCTAGAGTTTTACCGAAATTGCACTAATAGTTCTTTTTTCTCAGTCCATATGTTATTACTAGCGACACTCACGTATCTGCAGCTAATTCTAAATCGAGTGTTCTAGAAACTTCTCGAAAATCCACTTTAAAATCACTACTCAGTCCAGAAATAGTCCTCCAAATGCTGTCCGGTAGCTTAATTCTCTATGTTACCACTAATTCCTGAGAATAACACTGTATAACTTTTTTGAATATTCCAGAAATTTCTCTTCCAATCCACTTCCAACAACAAATTGTTACGTCTTTGCTACCCACACAAACACCTATACTTGTAGATTCGTTGATTGAATGTCCAGGTTAACACTTACTCACTACTTGATTGATTGACTAATTAATAATTGACAACAATAGATCAATGACTATCTTAACTATAATCACAATTAAACACTTATAAGTCTCTTTCTTATTTCTTCTTTACTTGTTCACTTTCAACTTAAGACTGAGTCTCGGCCCACCGTGCGTCTTATTTATACATCCATTCACACTGTTTAGAACATTCCAGAACATTCCCGGCCGTTCTTGTACAATTCCAATCTCATCTAACCAGTTTACACAGTCCAGTGGCGTAACAATAAAATAACAAAATTATTGACCCAATTTGGAATATATTTTTATATCGGTAAATCGCATCGTGGTGTGTTCGTCTGAGAGAATATATCAGCCCACTACGGGAGTAGAGGATGCCATTGAGAAATTGATCACATCCACGTCGTACGGTGAATAAAAAGTTTTAATGCCGGATCACGAATTTCTTAATATAATCTGGATCTCCAATTGGTATTGCTCGATCTTGAGAAAATGTCCCTGTATCAGTGTTTCCACATTAGGTTATTTTCCGCTAAATTTAGAGGAATATTTTTTATTTAGAGGATTTTTAGGGTATACATTTTTTTAGGGTAATTTTGTTGGTAAAATATTTTTACATGGCCCTAATTAAAATATTTAAAAATACTGTACGAGCGCTACCACGTAAACAAATCTAATTAGTAATACTGTATTATTACCAACAGTAGAACTTCATACGTAAACGCATATTTTTCTATTGCTATATCAATCAACTAGTGAACAAGTTAACGGTCATATTTGTTAGGTCCATGTCATACAAGACAGCTGCTGTTATTTTTTAACTATAAAATTTTATAGGTTAGTGTTTTTCCTCTCCATGTTAAATTTCTATAGATCAAAGCTGTTCCAACTTAAATTTACTTATTTGCGAGAATTTTTATGCATATACCTACTTTATGTAAACGGTGCATATGTTTATATAATTTTAATAATATAATAAATTTGAATTGCTACATGAATGTTAGTAAAAAACGATGAAATCATGTTCGCAGTTAGTTAAAATTCTACCTAATAATAGGTAAGTAAATAATAACTAGTAGGTATGTAATACTTTGTTTTTGTGAAATATGCAAAGAAAAAGTTAGTTTTCAAATTATCTGAATACTTTTGTTTTGTCATGTTGGTGTTATTGCAAAAGAGTAGAGAGAAAGATGGGGCATATACGTTTTTATAATATCAAAAGAAGATAAAATCAACAAAGTTTGTCGTGGACATATTTCCAACAAACTTATGTAGGCGTAATGGAATCTAGTTATACAAGATCTCTGCATGTAGGGGACATTTTATTTGTATTGTATCAGAGATCCAGATTATATTAAGAAATTCGTAGTAGTCAGCTGAGCAGAAATGCGCTTGGCGTTGGGCCGATCGAATAGTATTAATATTAGTCATGCCCTGATTTTAATCACTGATTAAAAGAAGCAATCAGTGATTGAAAAACAATCATTGATTGAAAATCAATCACTGATTTATTAAAAAGTAATCAATGATTAAGGATTAAAAGTACTGATTGAGATTAATGATTAACTATTTGAATAGCTGACTGATTAACCAAATAATCAGAAATCAGTAATAACTAATTATTTTTAATCTAATTGGCACAACTCTGGTGGGTATGATACACTCGTGCACTATTAGGAACACACTTACTACACTACAACCAAGAAGTGTTGAGAGTTCAATGTCCTCCATATGTCGAGGCGTCAGTTCCGAACAGGGGCATGCGTGTTTGGTTTTGGTGGGGGCAAAAAGAATATGCTGCATCAAATAAAACACTTTTTTCAATTGGCGTCACTAACTTTACTGCAAATTTAATTTAATAATATTTTGGGTTTTCATTCGGTATAGAAAAAATGTATCCTTATTTTTTGTATCTAACAAATTTAAGTCATTGCATTTAGAAAGCGTTATAATTAAAAACAAATTTCCACACCACTCATTAACTATGGCGCGTTATCATTTTGCTTTGTGGGTGGTTCACCAATAGCCCTATTTCCCACACGAAACAAAAATGCTTTTGCAAATGAAACTTTATTCAAATAACGAAAATAAATAAGATCTTTGTAAAAGCAATAACAATAAACATAAAAACAGATAACATAAAAAATCAATAATAAATATATAACAATGCTTATGGCACGTTACCATTTTTTTTGTGGATAGTTTGCCAATTAACCTATTTCACACATGAAACAAAAATACTTTTGCAAATCAAATGTTGAAAATAAATAAAATCTTTGTAAAGCAGTATATATTATTTTATACTTACCTTATCTCCATTTCTGATTCGATTCCATCCTCAGTATCATCAGAATCGCTACCGCCAAAATTAATAATAATATTGATTTGATGCTTATTCATCCACAGTAAGTCTTTTGTACTTTTCAGCCTGTAACTTCACAATCCGAAGTAATTCCATTTAGATTATTTTTCTCTCTTACCTCTTGAATATTTGCTTTTTTCGATGATTGTAACGTTGGCTGTTCGTTTTTTACGAAAAAACTATAGACGGTTCGTCGTATAGCATATTTAACATCCTCATCAATTTCTATTTTTTTTCGACCACTTCTTGTTTTTGCCACTTGTATTTCTCCATATATTTTTCTTCTCTCAAAATTTTGAAAATGCTTGATTTTGGCACATCTGTATTAGCCAAACACATATTTATTAACATGCACCTTAACGTTGCTTCCTTAATCATAAGCATAAATAATGTTCAGATGTAATATTGTTAAAATATGTCAAAAGAAATGAGAAATTTGCCAAATAAATATGACAACACAGTTTTATATTGTAAGGTGTCATTCAACTATCATCTTTTCTGGTTTTAGTTTACATGAGGATTTAGCAGTGACGTTCAAAACTACAAGCATGGGTAAAGAAAGTGGATATTAATAAACTCCCGCATACACACCCCGCGTACGATTTTAGACTAAACTACTGGCATTAATCCCTTAATGTCTGGACTAATATTAAGAATTAAAGTCAGAATATTCTTTGAAACTTCCATAAAAAAAGTTTGTATTATTTTATTAATTTAAAACTAGAATTAGCCAAAATGTTGTTATTATTTGCAATGATAAAGTTTGTATTCAAACTCTTGTCTCAAATACGAAAACCATATGCCAATGATAAATAGAAAATGTATTTGTTAACAATTCTTTGTCTTAACTTCTCTACTGATTGGTTTGGTCTTTTAAATAACAGATTTCAATAACCCCACAGAAAAACCAAGGAAAGTTAAATTCGTTGGACTTGAAGACCACTAGATTGATCTCCTTCATTCAATTCATCTACATGTAAATCGATGGTGTAATTGTTAAACAGGTAAAGAGTAATAGGATGGTTATCCTAGGGCTGTCAGAAATGTTCCGTGGGACAGTGGCGTACGCAAAATTAACTAATACGAGAAACAATAAACTGTTACAATTTATAACAACGTATGTAAAACTTACCCTCTTAACTAGCTTGATGAACTAGGTTGCTTATCACAAACTGGAGAAGATGTGTAGCCATTTTGCAGCATCAGGTATGTTTCTATGGTTGTCTCCATGAGTGATGTTCGCTTTGGTGAAAATATATTCTTATATTTTGAAAACGACCGTTCCACATCTACTGATGTAATACACGCGTACGTAAAATAGTCTTTGAACGCACTTAATGGATCTGGGGCTGCACCATCACATATTTGTCTTAATTTGGTAAAACCGGTGTCTTTATTTAACACACTTGCGAACTTTTCTTTAATGCGCTCATTTGTTGCGTCACCTATAGCGTGTAGCAGTAGATTTACTTCGTCCACTATTTGCAGTGGCTCCGCTAACTACAACGCACTGTTTTCTAATTTTTTTATGCTTTCATGTAATGGTTTATAGTTCTTCGCAATATATTTTAAAGCTATTTCAACGGAAATATCTTCGAATTTTGTCTGGTTTCCTTAATAGCTACAGCCTCGTCTGGACTGAATTGTAGTATCACAGCTTTTATTTGTTGTAAATATTCAGCATAATAAAAAGCTGTCTGCAACCATGTCCCCCAACGTGTAAGAATCGGCTGTGGTGATTCAGGAATACCGGGACACTTGCTATGAAATGCACGGAGACGTTTAGGAGATTTAATAAACACTTTATTTGTACTTGCGATTAATGCATCCACCTCTGAAAAACCTTTTCGAATAGTTTCTGCCACAAGATGTAAAGCATGCACTTTACACGTAACATGTATAAACGTACAACCTTGTTCTTGCAAAGAACGGCCTACTGAACGCATTGTCACGGCGCCATCAGTCACAAACATCAACACTTGACTTTTTGATAGTTCAAATTTTTCTAACGTCTACAGCACCACCCTGGTAATTGTTTCGCTAGTACACTGACTTAGTCTTTTGCTAGCTAGTAACAGTGGAACTGTCGGTTTAAGAGGGTCCAGTACTCGTACTATAACATTTAAAATAGAATTCTTTTTTACAATCTGTTGTCTCATCAACAGATAACCACAGCCGTGTATTTTTTAATTCATATTTCATCTTATTTATCATGTCTACGTGTACAGTTGGTAGATAGTTACACTAACGTTGTGCTACTTGGTAACTTCACCTGGGCATTGTATTTATTCCAGAACTCTCGAAATGGTTATTTATCGAGTATGTGCAGCGGAACATCACAGGCAATCAGCATTAATAGTAAATCAAACATAAACTGTATTGTCGAAGGTATGCCATTTTTTTTATTTTTATGGTGTACACTATTTACGTGAAGTCCACAATCACGCTTATCCCAGCACATCAAATCTTTCTCGCACACTTTACAAATTATTTTAACACCATCATAGAATAAATCCGGGAATTCACCTATGAATTTATTCACTTTGTCAGCAAATGGCCGTTTTCTACCCCTGCGTACGTCTGCCATGCTTTATTATTAAATTAATATCAACAATACAGTCCAACAAATAAAATAAGAACATAAAGCTCGAAAGCTAAAAATAGACTGGACTGGAGAAAGAGTTTCGCTGTCAAGGTGAATGTTGGCCACAGTTATAAGTACATCTGTACTCTACGATCATAATACACAGAAGCGATTTTCACTCTGCTGAAAATTAAGAATATTCTTATTAAAAGAACATATTACCATGTGCATCAAGGTAGGTTCCTAGAACTTTTGTTATCAAAGCTCTGACTGTATTTTAAAAGCATTTTAATTCCATATCGCCATCCAAAAAAATCGACTTTTGTGAATAAGTGGCTGTTTGACACCAACCCAAACAATTATTTTGTTTGGGTCAATCCAATAGCGACAATTATGTCTATTCATAAATCCATTGAGGACGTATGTACTCATTATTAAAGCATATATTTTGCTTCCTCCCTTTAAATGCGAGTATGTATTCGTGAATAAATTAAAAAAATGTGTATTACGAATCTCGATAAATTATGACGAAAAAACATTATATCAAGAAAAATGTATGTATCGCTTTTTGAGATAAAGCTTTCAAATTTAGTACACATATTCTAGAGGCCTAGGAAAAGGACAAGTTTGTTGAGGAGCAAAATAGGTCTGCCAAAATGAGGTCTACGGGACTCTAAATTTTTTGTTTATAAGATCTGTTATTTAAAACCAATTAACTATTGTGTCCAAATATTTAAACAAAGGTGTAAATTGCAATTGTGCACACATTTTCATATCATGAAATATTGGGATAAATTAAACAGTTTTTAAAATTTTAATTATTATTACGTGACCCTCAAATTAGTAGCGATTTTTTAATAAGTTGGGGAACATAGTCGAGTAAATGGGACATGGAACACAAAACTGAACTTAACGATCAAAGTTGTCTTCTGTTAGTTAATGATGAATATGTATCATATCTAACAAATATTTGAACAAACAAAAAACATATTAGACATAACGCCAAAACGAAAAAACATATTTTTTGTTTTTAACAAATCAAAAAAAAGATCATTCATTTTTAATCAGATTTAGGATGTGGCTTTTCAGTATAATTTTCTTTTCTTAATAAATTTTGTTTATTATAAAAAAAGTGTCTCACATGTTTTTTGCATTCTTTTCATTCAATCTCTCATCGTAGATGGCTTTGCATTTGAAGAGGGTAAATGATTTTGTGGCCATAAGTAGATCTTAATGATCTCCTCTGAATGAATTTGGTTTAAATCGGATAAAAACTAAAAAAGTTATAGGTGGTTAGGTTAGGTTAGGTTAGTTTAGGGTTACAATCTTAAGTGAGACACACTGTAGATTAGAAATGAAAACTAGAATAATCATGTAAAACTAAAAATATCACTCACAATAATTGTTCAAAGTGAACTGCATTAGCACGAACGCACGCTCTTTTACGCCGTAGAAATGACGCCCTCACAGAGTGGAAGATATCGTTATCAAATGATGGAGTATCTAAAACGCGTTGCCAGAGCTTTTCCCTTGTGTCAATAGGAATGGCATACATATTTTCTTTCATAGTAACCCAAAAGGAAAAATCAATTAGATTGAGATCCGCTGACCCTGCTGGCCATTTAATTGGCTCATCATTTCCACGATCAATCTAGAGACGAGGATAATCTTCATATAGAAAATGTTTCACATTCAGTGTGGCATTCATAAACCAGATACCCTGTCGAATATTCTCAGGAAGAAGTCTTGAAAGTACTGGTAAAGTATTTTAAGGAAAATTCAAGTATTGCCATTCACTTACATGTAGGAACCAATAAAATAATCATCTACAATTTCCGCCCCCACATTTCGTGTTGGAACATTCCCACCTAAATGGCATAATATGGGTTATCATCCAACCAGACGTGCAAGTTGTGGAGGTTGCGTACACCGTCTCTTGTGAAGCAAACTTCATCTGCCACCAAAATTATTGATAAAAAATTTAGATTTTTGATATATCGTGAATGATCGAATTGCAAAATTCCCTACGAGTAGCCAGCTCTCTAGGCAGGAGTTCTTGTACCCGTTTTGCATGGTGTGGATGCGATAACTGTTACTTCAATGTTCGGTGCACCACATTTGCTGAAATTTCCAATCTACGAGCAACATGTCTAGTACTTATTTTCATCTTCGGATTCTAGTAAACAAAATTGAGAATTTCCCCTTCTACGCGAGGTGTGCACGCAAGAGGGATTTCGAAATAGTTTACTTCATGATCAGGATGATGAAATAAATTATTTCGAAAAAATCGACCTTTTAAAAAACAGTTTGTTGTTTTAATTATTGCTTCATTCCCACCTAAGTCTAAAAAATATATACATAGTATAACAGGCAACTAAACATTCACTTAGAATTTTATTTATTCTCAGTTTAATTACACACGTATGATTTCACGAATTGTGCTGGAAACCGTTGCCTTCAAGAAAAAAATAGATGAGATCAAAAATGTCAGTTTCCAATTTGCCATTGAGGGATAGTTCGATAATTTCATTTGGGCAACTTGCAATAAAATACAAGGGCTGCATCAACCCCTATAACTCCAAACAATCCCTTTGTGACAACTATTTCATTAGAAATTCTTGAACGGTTCCCGAGAAACTGAGGATTGATGTTTTAAACTGTCAACTTTAGAGGGCTGTATTTTTGCAAGGTGCATTTTTCGGAAAACAGAATTAGAAAAATCATCGTATTTTTCGATGGAGAATCGCGTGGTTATACTTTGTCGATGCAATTTGGGGTTATCTTGTTTTTCCATCTTACCAACTGTTCCTTGTGATGTATACGAGGTAAATCAGGAAACTTCTCACGAAACAGAATAACAACCTCTGCTTGTTCTGTCTCCATATCCCATCATCATTACGATTGTTACACGATGAGCTTCAGTTAAATAAGATAGTTTCTGATATTATGACTATCGCTTCAAACTATCAGAGTTCCTAACTATTCTTGCTAATCGAAATTTTGTTTAAGATAATTTTTTATATTTCATTTTTTATTACCAATGTTATTTTTTATATCTGTATAAAAAGCAGAAACTTATTTTAATTGAGTCAATTTGAGATTTCTTTCAGAGTCTGTCCAATCTCCGATTTAAATAAACGAAAAAACTCTCATGAGAAAGACGTACGCAGTGATTTCTTACCAAAAATAGATTTTACCCAAACTGAGTGAATTTGATGTTACTATTATACCTAAATAAAACCTTGTCAATAAGTCAGTGTATTGTAACAATAAAATACCAAGTTCACAGAGTTTAAGTAAAACTGCTTTTTAGTATGTTTAATAACTACGTGCTTATATCTTATTAAAAAAACTCAATAACTAGAAATTAAGTTTTGCAATTTCAAATAAATGGAATTTACGAGGTCCGTATTTGGTTTTACATCTTTAAAACGTTCTATATCTCGGACAAGGATTAACCAAATTCAAAAAATCTAGAACCGGTATATATAGAATTAAAATAGCTTTTAAACAAGGTATTGCTCAACCCTTGTGCCATTTAAAATTTTCGAAGGGGTTGATCTGGAAAGGTTGTGAAACGATTACAATGTTTCCAGATGTTCAGTAAATCGTTCATGGAGTAGATACCTATATTCAGAATATCTCTCCAAAATATAAACATGATGGAGAGTCGGAATCGAAAGTACTGTATGTTTGTCCTATCGGTTTTCACATACAGCAAATGGTTGTTTCAAAAGCACTCAGCTTGGGTATATAGAAATCAAGTAGAGTTACGATGGTTAGAGGTACCCCACATGAGATTTTGGATAAACAGTGTCTACGGCAAAGGCAACTGATTTGAAAAAGCGCCTTTGGACTCTCAATGGCAGAAATCTGTATGAAGTAGATTGACCTCCAGACAACAAATGCATACTTAGATGCAATTTAGATGTAACAAAAATACGAACAACAATCACATTGCCATAAGAGATTTAAAATCTTTCATGTTCTAAATTAGAAAGCCAAAGCTCGTGTACGCAGATAATGCAGATGTTACATTATTACTGATATGATCCGTATGAGAGTTTTGGATCAAAAGTGACACCAAGATCTTTTATTAAAGCCAATGGACTTAAGATGGACTCACCGAGAGTGTAATCAAATAGTAGTTAGATCGTCCGCGAAAACCCATATCCAAGTTAGTGGCGATATCATTAATAAAAATATAAAACATAAGAGGACTAAGAATCGAATCTTGGATGACACCTGAGGTGTGGGTAAATTTAGACTGGTAGCCATGACATTGGACAAATTAAGACATATCATTGATATAAAACCGTGTTAATACTTGTTCAAAAATACGGACCCTAAAATATTTATATAGTTCCGATCAGTGTCAATTTAGAATTGTGTTAGTTTTAAATGCGTTATACGTTGTAATGGACCATTCATTGTACGCATTTACTATTTCAAATTAAATTATATCGTAAACAGACGTTTCTCGTGTCGATATAAAAATTTAGGGGTCCACATTTGAGCGATAAATAATTACTTGAAGATAAACATCCCTATATCGTATTAAATGTATGATATTAGTATATCATTATTATTAACATTTAGATATTTGTAAAATTGGAAATCATTTACTTATATCTAATATAAGGCATGTTGTTACCTTTATTTGTACTTTGTACTCTCTACACGGGTCACAAATGTGTACTCACTCATGCTCTTTAGCGGAAGTGTATATTAAACTGTATTCAAGAAAAAAATTAAATACAGACTTTCTACATTTACATATTTTAGAGTAATATAAAGAGAACAAACCAGTATCTAAGAAATCGAATATATGGCGCCATCTGTTAACCTGTAGTCTAAGCTTAGTTGCAGAGTAGTAGCTTTCATGATGGCTTATTACAGTATTCAAACTTGATTTTGAAGTGGATAGATACCTTCAAAAAATAATTTGAATATAATATGGAGTAGGTAATTGATTAAAATTACAGCAATTTGTTTTAATTATATATCAATGGTATCGGTATACATTTTATCATATTAAAGTGTATAAGTGAAGAGAAAATTAGGCACGCCAATCAACAAGGCATTGACTTTGTTTATATTATTAAGCTGTTAAATAGTTACAACAATTTAAACGTTGGTTTAATTTTGAATAAGTACTGTGTAGAAAGAAAATTAACACTTATTTATTAATTACAATATTAGGTACCATAATGATTGTAATTAACGGTGAATTATATAACCCATTTAAATAAAAAGCTGGCTATTAGGGATAATTGAATACTTACTACTGTGTTGTATTATTTAGAGTGGTAAATGTCATTGATTATTTAATATGCTTTCTGAAGATAAATCAGTGTTAATGAACTTGACGACTAATTTGCATTAATCGACTAGTAATATGAATAATTTTCAAAATTACTACTGATTATTTACTTGAGTTGTGACAAAAATTACATTTATTGATTTGATTTTTAGCAATTTGTTTTAAATGTCACCCTGTAGAAGCTGAACTTTTGCATTACAGTAGGAGTTTTTTAAATACATTTTTTTACTTTAAAGTCGTAAATTCTCCCCCTATCAAATGTTGAATTTTTTCTTTTTTATAATTAATAATTTTATTTAAATAATCCTAATCTAAATTTAATACATATTTCATTTGAAAACAAATACCTCTTACAAGGAAAGATCATTATTTACATCACAGAACAAGCAACCAATAATTTGCATAAAACAAAAAGTGTCTGATTAGAACATATATTTTTCTTAGAGGGTTTATTGTGTAATATGAAACAAAAACTTATTTAAATCAAATATGATTTATTTCATTTAAAATAATTTTTTCACCAGTGCAAGAATAGACAAGATTTCAATAAATATGCTGGTATTAATAATTGTGTTCGTATTATACCGTTATAATTACTTCCTCACCCCTCAACGTGAGGAAGTTATGTATTCGTGAAAAAATATTAGTGACATCCCACCAATGTGACTGTTTTGAAACGTCAAAATGTGACTTTTTTGAAACGTCAAAAAATGTGACTTTTGAAACGTCAAATATTACTTTTATTATATACTCCACCACACGTCGAGTTTTACTACGGTGAGGAAGTTTATATTTAAAACAACAAATGGTAATGGAAACAGACGAGAAACAAAATAAATGTATATATATATATATATATATATATATATATATATATATATATATATATATATATATATATATATATATATAGTGTATTTTTATATATTTATATATATATATATATATATATATATATATATATATATATATATATATATATATATATATATATATATATATATATATATATATATATATATATATATATATATATACACCTCTTTTATTTTGTTCCTCGTCTCTTTTCATTACCACTTGTTGATTTAAATATAAAATACTTAATATAATAAAACTAAACAACAGCGTTCATAGCAACATTTGATTTTTCTACATAATTTTTTTCGTAATAGAAGAATTATGAATAAAAAATCTTGATGTAGGTTATTTTATGATAACCACTTCTATAAAATATTAATTGAAATATAATGAGTAACCACTCAATAAGTACTGAGGAAATTAATTTTAAATATGTGAAATGTGTACACCCCCCTAAATATGTCCCAAAATAACAAATTTACGATGAGGCAACTGTCTGTATAATAACCGATAAGAATAAAAGTGGATTAAATCTAAGAATAACAATTGAAAACAGAAATACATGTAATGTGAAAATAGCTTAATTTTTTTATAATTGCTGTATCAAATTAAAATTCTTGTTTATAATAATTCAAGAATTTTTAGCGAGTTTTCACTATGTATGTGCAGTTCGAGCGTTTAGTGACGAATGTAGGATTTTCAACTGTGTAGCTCCGGTTTTAGACCTGGGAGTTATCTAATTGTGGAGTGTTTTACGGTATTTTGCTATAAATCATGTCTGAAAGGATCGTCATTTAGTGGTTTTTATTATTGCAAGATAAGACTCAGATTATTTTCTACAACTTTCATATAAAACATGTTTTTCTATTTTGTTAAATAAACTAACAAACTCATATCATATTGTGTATCAAACAAAATCATAACACTGTATTTTAAAAACAATATGATCTACAAGGTAATAAGATAAAATGGTTCATCATAACAATCTTTGTTAGGATGTGTGCTCATACGGAAAGTAATAAGATGTTTTTAGTAATTACATTTTGTGAAATGCCAGACTTGCATTAATTATCCGGGAAAGCAACGTTAATATAATGAGTATAATTCTCAGAAAAATAAATAAAAAATAGCTTCGATGAACTAGGTGGGACATTTTTAAAATGTACACCAGCTCCTTCGCCAAAATCTATGATATTTAATATTTGTCGAACAGATAGATCGTATAATTAATTAAATAAATACATTTTTCCTTTTGTTTTCTTGGACTAACAAACCATTAAACAGTTAACAGTCATGTAGATGCAATTAATTTTTAGTTAAGTACTGCATTAAATTTTTAAAAAAATAAAAAGAAATAATACTAATTTAGAATTTAATGTATTTAATTTTTTTATCAACTATAGTTTTCTTATTATAACGAAATTAAATAATGTTTATGTTTTTGACAATAAAAAGAACTACAAAATATGGCGAAACTAAAAACTGTTTCTTCTTTTTACAGTTTAAAGACAAATTATTATTACAGTGATAAACGGGAAATGAAATGAAATGCATTTATACTGTTAATACATAAAAACCTATGTCCCATATAGCTAAAATTAAATGTCAAGTGATTAGAGAAATTTAATTATAATGCATAAACTTAACAATTAAATAATCTAATAAGCCTTTTATAACTTTATATAATTTATTTGAATCAAAACATGTTTTCTAATTTAGGATTTTCTTATGACTGAAAATATCTAGTCATAATATAAATAAATAATGGTCTATAAATTAAACATAGATTTAAGTTTCTAATAGCTTGAACACCGCATTAAATTATCACCAATAATTTGTTAATTTTACAAAACTATGATAAAAAAAGAGCTACAAGCTAGCAAATTTGAAATATATGAAGCATACTTTATGCTTTTACCATTCACGAATTTTTTAACTTATTCATAAACATGATCTCCTTGAAACTACTTGTGATTAAATCCGGCGGCCAGTGATGTAATCTTGAATATATGATTGGTCCCTAACACTTGTTACTATTATTCACAGCTGAATCTCAAAAATGTATCCCTAGTAAAGAGTCATATTTAAAATAGGCATAAATATAGTATTTTGAGATTTTTTAACTCATATTCTTTAGAGTAAAATTCATTAGCAATTTTTTGTATCTAAATAACTCTTTAGTTTATTATGGTATTAAATAATGTACTTATAAATTGAAAAAATTGCTTTCTATAATTTGCGAATCAAAATAATAGAAACGAATATGACCTGTATCTAAGTTCATTTCATACGTATATTCTGGAGCAAACAAAAATAATTCTTAGAGTTATTATAAAGAAGAAATGTGGGAACGAATAAGCTGAAATCATTATTACTACTATTTTTATTTCAGTTTATCATCTACACCATCTATACACATATGCACACATGTGTAAAGCCATATTCAGGATTCGGAATTTGTGTAATAATAATATAATAAAAATGATAATAATAATAATTCGTTTATTTTCATATGCAAAATTACATAGAAAATAAGTCAACATAGTACAAAATGTAAAAAATATACATACATACAGCAGCAGGAAAACAAAATACAAATAAAAAAAAACAATTTTAAAAGCAACATAAAAAGACAAAGAAACTACAAGTTAATATAATTTCACCCTTATGTATGACCTTGTCGAAATTCGCTAAGAGTAGAGGGGTTAATACATATTATATAATTTTTTAAGCTATTTTTAAAGGAATTCATCAGCATTATAAAATTCACTATTCTGGTACAGTGGCGTTCGGATCAAGTACTACTTGACAAACATATGGTGACTGTGAGATAATGATGCGCAAAAGGCCAAGGATTGCTAGAATCAGGACCGTCATTCGGATAACGTTTGTATTAGTGTTTACATTGGTAGATAATATAGGCTTCCTCCTTTACAAGAGGGGAATTATCCTAAAATGTTCCACAGTTAAAATTTGCAGATATCAAATCTAAAAATCTATCATTTTTGTTAGAAAGATTGTTATATTGGGAAAATTCAAAAATGCCTAAAAAATTATTGCTTAGTTCACATTTGATATCACAATCTTCAATGTCAAAGTTTGGAGTGCTAAAATCACCTACAATGAATAAATTCGATCAATAAACTATTTCAGATAATTCATGAATTGTTATGTAAAAATAAAAATTTCTGAAAACGTAAGTTTATTGTTTTGCTCAGTGTAACATAGATTTTCATCAAGGCAAAGTTGAATCAATAAAGTATTGCTTATTTTATCATGTATTTTTGTTTACTATCATAATTGAAGAAACATTTATTAGATATTAAGCAAAACACTTTCATATTTCTCAGTAAAATGGTGTGAAGTTTTTTCTTTTTCAATTAAGCGCCATTTTCACATGAACTGTATCCAATATAATCATAGAAAATAGAGACTGAGATAGAACATAAATAACAGATTCGAATTGATTGAATGAATTTATTTTGGAATTTAGTATTATTTCTTTTATAGTTTATTTTGTAATTAATGTACGTGGATACAGCATACACGAGATAAATTCAACAACATCCCTTTTTAATATCAATTCTTTATCCTTTTATGCATGATGCATGCCATACACCTACCTGCCCTTTTTCTTGTTGTTTCTGGAAGAGATGCCGAATATATCACCCAGCCTAGAGCATGGTGATTACTCTGTCTTGGAGATACATTACAAAAAATCAAAAGCTATAATCAAGACAAGCTTTATAATCGGTGCCCAGTCCGTCCGTCTCACACAACGTTGTGCACGGTTTAATGTTTATTCGCTCGATAAACTTGTATCATTCATCATTGCTAGATGGCAAAAATCCGTAAATTTGCAAACAGAATTTACAAGTTTAATGCTGTTTGCAGTTTTACTTTGCGATTCATGAATGTTATTAATTCCGATTATTTATTATCATATTAATATTGTAATTCTGTCAAGTTTTCATTGCCTACGGATATAAACTTTGTGACATAAATGACAGTTTCCATGACGATATGTCTGTATATAAGATAGGTAACTATACCGGGTGTGTGCAGAAAACAGTAAACCCAATTTTTTCTCTTCAATTTTTAAAATATTGAATTGATTGTTCGACATTTACGTGAATTAAACGTATGTTAACTTTGAACGAATAAATTTTATCTGTCTTCACAAATTTTTATATTTATGTATTTTGACATAATATTTAAAAAAAAATTATTTTATTATTTGTTTCTATATACAGGATGTCCCACAATTAATAGACCATAGAGCAACTGAAGATAGTAGACATCAGAATAAACCGTTTGAGCCAAATATGCTTTAGCAAAATGTTACTCGTAGAGAAAATTTATTTTTAAAAATTAGCAATGATTTGAAAACAGTTCTACGTATCAGATTCAAAACTAACAAAATTAAGTATGTTTTTAAAGATGATAAAAAACAATTTGTGAATAGTTTAAAGATCCCTCCTAGAGGACGCTAGTTACCCACTCCAAGTGTAACAAATAAACGGATTTTTGAGTAAAAATAGTTATACTTCAGCGAACTCGATATCTCAATCCATTTTCGAGATATTTGTACTTAAATATCAGATTGCAGTAAGAAATAAAAATCGAATTTTAATAAATAACACAATTTAATGAAAACATTGGACTCAAAGCAATCGGGCTCACTTTAGTAGGTATTAGGTGATAAGTTTTTGTGAGTGGACCCTTTTTTCAGATTCAAGTGGAAAATAGGACATATTTTAAATTTCATAAAAAAATATTGATTTTTTTACAAAGTTGCGCCTTTTTGAAATTTGCATAGTGAAAAATGATTCTAAAATAAAATTTCAAAATTGTGTAACTTTATAGAAAACCAATATCTTTCGATGAAATTTGAAATCTGTCGTTATATTTTCCACTGATTCTAAAAAAATGTTTCGCAAATAGTTTACAAATTGGTTAAAAAAATAACCTTAGAGGTTCACAATTTTTTCAGCAATTTCAATCGCCATTTTTTTTCTGCATTGTCTTAATAGTTATGCCTTAAAGTATCGCTTGGGTTCCATGCTCCAATACTAAGATATGACATAGCCTAAATTTCATCAGCCGCCACTAATGACAGCATACAGAGTGAGGGCTGGTGTAGTGATTGCATTATACTTGGGGTCGTGGGTTCAAACCCTAGTCAAATGTTTTTATTTTATTTTATTTTTTTTACTAAAATATAGGAGTAACTAAAATACTGCGGCCATCGGCAGGCTTATTCTGGCTCACTCCTAATTATATTTCACCCAATAAGTTCAGTCTCTTAATAAAACTGATAATTCTATTGGGTGAGAATGTGTCCAGATCCTCTGGCAGCAGTTGTCCTTTGCAAATTATTGAGAATCGGATCCTCTCCATAGCGGGATAGGTGTATAAGATGTGGTCTGTCTTCTCATCATCCTCCAGGCATAGACGGCATTCGCCGTTTTCCGCTAGGCCGAGTTTATGCACATGATAGTTTAGTCGGCAGTGCCCGGTATATAGGCCTGTTAGAGTTTTCAGGTTTACCCTAAAAGTTTCTTAGCTCTTGATTTCAAAGGGTATTTTATAAACGCCTTCGAATGAACTAATCCTGGTAACTCTTGCCAATACTGGAGAGTTTGCCTTTCAGCCCAAGTTGAGATAGCCATCTTGGCAGTACTTGAGGATATGCCAAGTGTCGATTCTGGTCCGATGATTCGTGATCCCGTTCCTTCTCTGGCAAAGGAATCGGCTATTTCGTTACCTTCTATACCAGAATGGCCGGTTATCCAGACCAAAGTCAGTTTGTTGTTTTTCCTCAAATGATTTAGAGCCTTCTGACAGTTCCATACCGTTTTGGAGTTACATCGGTAGGAGCCAAGAACTTTTTTAGCTGCTTAACTATCTGAGAAAATTGTTATTGATCTGCATGTAAGATGCACATATTTCATTCAGCCTTCGCACACACAGTTCAATGGCATAAATCTCGGCCTAAAAAAATAGTTGAATTAGTTCCTAGACTTGAGTGTATTCTCACCCTTGGTCTGTAGCTATGTACTCCGGCCCCTGTTCCCTCGAGAATTCTGGAGCCGTTTGTAAATCAGCAAGTGTCGGCTTTATTCCAATCCCACTCATCGCTTTCCGGAGAAAGGATATTGAAGGTCAACTCATAGTTGTTCATGGAAAGCATAGTATCCGAGGGCATTCCCAGGATGCTGTGATTCTCTATGTCATCCAGCAACCTGTTCCGCCTCATGATACTAGTCTGCGGCATATTAATGGTCGCTTGTTGCAGTCTGTAGGTTGCCAACCTGGCCTCTACAAATATGTGTGAAGAAAGAGTAAGTCCAGGAGGATTTGCATTGCAGCTGATGGTGTGGTGCTAAATGCCCCCATTACGATCATGCATGCTAATCTCTGCACTCCAGAGAGTTTGGCTTTGGCCGTCCGTTGTGATCCTTTCCAGCCACCAAATAATGACCGTGATGACCATGATATAGATCCAGTAAACTTGTTGGGGACCCATGTCCTAGCATTTGCCACAAATACGACGGCATGTCCATAAGGACAGTTTTTCTTTGTGGATTACCTTTTCCAAATGGGAGTTCCAATTAAGTGATCTATCTAGAGTGATTCCTAGATATTTCACTTCATCCGCAAATGGAATAGTTTTACCCATTAAGGAGGGTGGTCTTAAGTCCTCCAGCTTCCTTTTCCGGGTGAATGGCACTATTACTGTTTTTTGAGGGTTTTACAGACATCTCTTCCCTGTCACACCAGTTACTCACTGCATCCAGTGTCTCTTGAAGGGTATTCGATATTACTCCTTCAGAGTATCCTCCGACTAGTATTATTAAATCATCTGCATATGCTAGAACACCATCCTACTACAGTAAGTAAGTCGTTCACAAGAAGTGACCACAAAGGGGGAGAGAACCCCACCCTGCGGACTTCCGCTTGTGGCTCTAAAGCTAACAGTTTAGCCCTGTAGAGATGTTGTTGTGGTTCTGTTTGATAGCATAGCACGAATCCAGTCGCCTATAGTCGGCTCAGTTCATCTGGCAGCCACTGCTGCATATAAGAAATCGGGCAGTGCATTATTAAATGCTCCCTCAATGTCGAGAAAAGCTCAGTTCATTTGGAGGAATTGGGTGATCTTATCAACTAGATTGTTGAGTGCTAGTTCTGTTGACTTTTCTGTCTGATAGGCATACTGATGGATATTGACAAGGGTGAATGATTCAGGATGTACATCCTGATATATCCATCCAGCACCTTCTCCAGGCCTTTCAACAGAAAAGACGTCAGGCTGATTGGTTTTAGCGATTTAGGGTTTGGTTCTTTCCTACCCATTTTTGGTGTATATACTACCTTAACCGTCGACCAACTGCATGGGATATAGTTCCATACCAGACTAGCTCTAAATAATTTAATGAGGAATGGGAGCAATATTTCCTCACATAGATAAAACTCGAACGAATTGGCCAAGTTTGTATGATGCTTAACAATAATTTCATCTAATAATCAAATATTAAATAACGAGAAAAATTGATCAAGGAGGTTTTAATAAATATTAAATATCCTGACCTCTTTGTTGATAAAGCCCCAGTAAATATTACAAATAGACTTAATAATATGGTACAACAAAAACCTGGATATACATAATAATTCGTTATGTACACGATTCATCTGAAAAACTACGTCATATTGGTGATAAGTCTGATTCAGGACAGTACTTCAGAAAAGTAGTATTTCTAGTTCCATTTAAAAAAAAAAAAAACCTCAATGTATAATTAGGTGACATAAAAATGACGTTGAAAAGAGTGAAATTGAAAAATCGAAATTTGCAAACATGCTTGGGAGAATGGACATAAATTAAACTGGGATTTAGCGGACAACAAAAATAGACATATTTATGAATCAGCAATAATATCATTAAATGAAGAGAAATGTTTATCAAATTATTCTGTACTATACAAAAGAAGAATTGAACAAAATTAATATTCTATAATTTTAAGTACCAACAGTTCTATGTAGATGCATATCATATAAATAAATATTGTATTTTTTAGATACTCAAGCTTAGAAGAATTATTCATGTGGTAGTATTCCCAAGAAGGAAAAAAATAAATAAGAAATGCCATATCAATATCAATTTTTCTGCCCCATCGCTCCATGCAACAACTCTTAAAATCAAAATTTCAAGAAAATTAATAATACGGTTTTCTTATTTTTCTCTATATGCGGTTAACATTCTATATCATATTTTAAGATCACCTTATAATTTTTTGATAGAATTCACTTCATCAATTTTTTAATGTCTTATTCAAATTAAGATCCTGGCGAAGTTTAGCACATTGCTATACCATCACCCAACCAGGACAACGCTCTAGCCAACTGTGCTAACTGTATAAAAACGCCACTATATATCCATGACCTGGCTATGATTTGAACCTTAACGTATAAACACTGAATCACGGAGCTGAGTCCTTCTCATTGGGAGTCATAATCATAATCATAATAAATATTTATTTTTTAAGCTTAAGATTATATTCAAAACATAATTCCGCGTAATTTTTAATAGATAACAGTTGTAATAGAAACATTTCATAAATTTTCCCAATTTCAAACATTCGCAGAAATGGAAATCGCAACCACCAAATTTAATATATAATACAATTTAATTGCGTTTCAAATATTTAAAACTTTGAATACTTGATGTGAGTACTTTTTTTAAATATTTGGGATACAGAAATAAATAAACAGTCATATGTGTATCAATTACGATTTTCTATCCATATAGATGATTCATACTAAGAATAATAAAAGTAAAAATAATATATAGTTTTATTTTTATTAATATTATTAGGCTTATACTGTTCAAAATACCGGTATTATATTATTTTAAAAACAAATCTTTTTTCTTCTAAATGGCAGAAAAAATTCTACGTTTTTATAAATTTGTATCTGATCATTTTACTATAATTTTACTACAGTTGTCATTCCTACCAAAAAAATATGTAAAATGAAAATAATAAATTAAATTAAAAAAATATTAAAAGTAAATTTTAATAAAACATAAGAATGGTTATTTTATATAAAATTATCTTAAAATATTATTTTAAATAAATTACAAAGTAATATTAAAATAACTATTTTAACAATAATGTTAAACTTAAACCGTATAACACCTAATAATAATAATATATGGTATAGAACCATTAAAAGAATATATTACTGCAATCTGATTGGGATGAATTGCCTATTGAATATAACCAGTGTGTCCGTAAAGTATGAAACAAATTCATTATTTCTTAAACCAAAAATATTTAGAAAAATCCTCCGTACCCTTTTTTATTTTGGTTATGGTGTCATCATTGTTTCCGTTATGATGCCATCGATATTTTTTTAAATGGAACACCATGTAACATATGATCATATTTAGGGTCTAAAATTGATAAGTTAAAAATACGGCCATTTTGAATATAAGAATTTACTAATATTTCATGTTTTGCTTGAATAAATAATAATCACTAGAACTAACGGTTAGTTAATAATAAAGACAATTTATAGTAAATGTTCGTACTGTACTCCTTGTTGTAGCTGACAGTACCCTAAACGATGAATAAAGTGTTGCTGAATCCTGTTTATAATATCCTGAGAAATGTTGTTTTATTTCTGTTCGAATTCTCTGTTTTAATTCAACAATGTTTTCCAATTTGGTTATATAAACTACGTTTTAGGTGGCCCCACAGAAAATAAACTAATGGATTGAGGTCCGGTGACCGTGGTGGCCATTCGATAGGTCCACGTCTACTATTCCACCTGTTCAGAAATATTTGGTCAAGATACCTTCGAACATCCGCTGCATAATCGGGGAGACGCACCATCCTGTTGTTACCACGGTTTTCGTCAATATTTCCAGGATTAATTCTACTGGGGAATAAATTTAAGAACGTTGGAATGAGATGGCGTATTAAAAATTGGAGATATGCCGGTAAGTTTACAGTTCCACCGAAAAAATAGGATCTAATGATTAGAATCATTGGCATATCTCCAATTTTTAATGAGCCATCTCATTCCAACGTTCTTAAATTTATTCCCCAGTAGAATTAATCCTGGAAATTTGACGAAAGCCTGTGTATTAACAGGATGGTGCGTCTCCCCATTATACAGGGTTCGGAAGGTTTCTTGACCAAATATTTCTGAACAGGTAAATAGTAGACGTGGACCCATCGAATGGCCACCAGGT
Source organism: Rhamnusium bicolor (assembly GCA_029963845.1). Taxonomy (NCBI): domain Eukaryota; kingdom Metazoa; phylum Arthropoda; class Insecta; order Coleoptera; family Cerambycidae; genus Rhamnusium; species Rhamnusium bicolor. Next base: position 79,027 of record JANEYF010005611.1, on the reverse strand, counting down.
CACCGGACCTCAATCCATTAGTTTATTTTGGGGCCACTAAAAACTTTATAGTTTAATAACAAATTGGAAAACATTGTTGACTTAAAAGGAAATTCGAACAGAAATAAAACAACATTTCTCACAATTCCCACCCACACATTTACCTATTGTGGATTCTGGTGTGCTGCCCCGCATCCATCGAGAGTTTTTCCCTTGCCCAGTACCTATAATTCTGACGATACACTTCATCATTTAATTTGAAAGTGCATTCATCGGAGAAAATAATATTTTTTATCCGAAGAGGATCACCAATGCACATATTCATCAGTTTCACAAAATTGTATCCTCCGATCTGGATCATCATTACTTAGTTCTTGCACAAGCTGAATCTTAAAGGGATGCCATTTTTCTAATTTTAATACTGTATGTACTGACGTTTTAGTAACATCATAATTGCGACTAACCTGGCGAACGCTAGTATGTGGATTTTCTTCAACAGCCAGTAAAATATTTAATTTTGTATCCTCGTCAACACCTGGGCGACCTGTTTTTGGCAAATCTTCCACCGTAGCAGTCTCTATTTTTTTTTTCAATTTTACTCACTGTCAATTGAGTTATGGGTCGTTCTGGATATTAAGTATTAAATAAATTACATACTTCTTTATTGAGTTCGCATCCTATCACCATACCCAATCATCGTAGGAATTTCAATTCTCTATTTTACAGATACGTTTATGTTATAAATTAAGATAAATCGACAATAATTATTGAGAAACCATTACTGGGATAAAGTATCATTAAGTGATTCACTGTCAAAGACGATAATGATAAAATAAATAAACAAACAAAACTAGCCTACTTCAAAAATTTATAAAAAACATGCTAATTGTACTTTTTCACTTGTTTTAATTATAACCTTAGAAAATGTTTAAAATTTCTTAAACTCTAAGACTATTGTGGAGACTTGGCAACAGTGTTCTTCTGCCGATGACGTGCAACGGGTTTTTTGTTTTGTATCATTGTACACAAATAACAATTATAAAGAAAATGACAAATACAATATTCGAGACAAAAAATGGTAAGCAATTAACTAATGATAAAGATAAATCAAATATTTATTGTTGTTTTTTTTTATTTTGGCAAAATAAATAATACGTAAATTTAATAAAAAAGCAATATCATTTTAACGTAGATTATACAGGGTGGTCAGAAGTCTACCTGAGAAACTTCGACACGTGATAGAGGGACTTAAAATAAGCCGAAAAGTTCCTATCAACTTACATCCTTAGGGGATTGCTAACAAAGATACAGGATGTTAAAATTTTTGTGAAAAACAAACAATTTTTTTAATAACTCTAAAATTACGAAAGCTATCGACTTGAAGTTTTAGAGGCGGTGATGATTTTTAAGTCTCTATTGTTTCATAAAATCTTATCTTTGTGCTGCCTCCAGTGGCGCCGCCAGAGGGTGGGGGAGATGAATTTTTCACCGAAACTATGTTACGCCACTGTTTTGTGTAGTTGATTTTGAGATTGTTCGATTCAGTGTTCAATTTGGAAGAAAGAAGGTATCTTTTAGTTTTTTCGTACAACGCTTACTTTTCGAATAAAACGGCTATTTCTGCTTTCTCTACTAAAACAGTAAAACCTTTCCTACATTAATGTTAAAATTAATAATCCTAGTTGCCTTTGGTAAACAATGAAATAGTGTTGTCAGTCAATGTTTGACCTGTCAAAATTAGTGTTAGTGTTGTGTACCAAGCTACAAGATGCCAAGATTGTTCAGCAATGAAGAGTATGCTGATATTCATTTTATTTATGGGTTTTGTGATGGCAATGCTCAACAGGCAGTTCGAGAATACCGAAGAAGGTATCCAAATAGGAGACGACCAAATGTTCAAGTTTTTACAGACACCCATCGCAATTTTTGCGAAAGGGGATTGCGAGATAACCGACAAAATAGAAATGAAGATCGAAGAAATATTGGAAGAAATGGAAACAGAAGAATTCTTTTGGCGAAAATCCAAGTTTAAGTTCTCGCAGGGCAGCACAACAATTAGGAACATCCAAGTCTAAAGTACTACGAGTATTACATCGAGACCACAGGAAAGTTTATCATTTATATCCCGTACAAAATTTACATCCCGGTGATACAGAGAAGCGTTTAAATTTTTGTCGTTGGCTAATTAACTCTGTAACGGGAATCCCGAATTCTTAAGAAAAATATTATGGACCGATGAGGCGACGTTTACCAGAGCTGGAGTAGTGAATCACCATAATATGCATGTTTGGGCACACGAAAATCCTCACCAAACCCGCCTTCGATCATTTCAAAATGAATTTAGTGTAAATGTTTGATTGGGTATTATTAGCAACAACATTTGTGGCCCACACTTCTTGCCGCCTAGGCTAAATGCAGAATTGTTTCGGGATTTCCTCACTCATGACCTTCTCGAAATAATGGGAGAAGTTCCCCTTGAAGTACGAAATGAAAGTTGGATACAGTTGTATGGAGCACCGGCGCATTTTGGACGGGTGGTGCAGCGAATGGTTGGACGCTAATTATCCTGAGAGATGGATAGGTCATGTGGGAAACAATTATAACACCCAGGAGAATATTGTAAGAGGTCCGGTGGCCTGGCCACTAAGATCACCTGACCTCACGCCTTTAAACTTTTATATGTGGGGTTATTTAAAAGAAAAAGTTTATGCTACACCGGTGACAACACGAGATCAGCTACTTGAGCGTATCCAACAAGCTTGCAACGAGATGAGGAAAAATCATCATCAAGTATCCGCCGCTGTCAATTCCACAATTCAGAGGTGTCACAAATGTATTGAAGTGAATGGGCTCCAATTTGAGCAACTTCTTTAATTTCCTGTGTTTCACTGTTTGGTAATGAGTTTTATTTATGTTCTTAGTTTTTACATAAATTCTGTAATTTATGAAATAAAATGATAAACTTTCAATAAAAGTTTAGTCATGAAAATGCTTTTTACTATTTTACTCGAAAAGTAAGTGTTGTACGAAAAACTAAAAGATACCTTCTTTCTTCCAAATTGAACACTGAATCGAACAATCTCAAAATCAACTGCACAAAACAGTGGCGTAACATAGTTTCGGCGAAAAATTCATCTCCCCCACCCTCTGGCGGCGCCACTGGAGGCAGTACAAAGATAAGATTTTATGAAACAATAGAGACTTAAAAATCATCACCGCCCCTAAAACTTCAAGTCGATAGCTTTCGTAATTTTGGAGTTTATATATATAATCATTACCTTGGATAAATTGTTTAGTAGTTTTTTACGACCATGGATCTATAATGTTGACATAAATAACATATCATCAATTCTCAACGATTCGACGTAAATTAACTGCTATCATGGAAACTGGCAATCGAGCTCCACCACGATATTTTGGAAATAACTCAAAAATGGTAAATCCTACATAAAAAATATTTAAAACTAAATTAAATATTAAATTGTGTCCCATGAAAAATGCAGCACCCAGTAATCATTAATATATTCCAATTAAAATTTGGCATTTTGTAGCACCTTTAGAGTAAAAAACAAATAAACTTTAAAATAAAAATAATATAATAAAATAAGTTATTATATTTATAGATAACAGGTGACAGACATTTATAAAAATGATTAGACAAATAAGACTTTTTCACATTTTCCGAGTGCCGATATTATATTATGGGTTCCAACGCATTTTCGTTACAACTATAGTTACGATCGTCGTACGTGCGAATATAATAGACGAAGATGTACATGTAACATGTCATCATGAGGACCACGAGACACCACCACTAATAATAATAATTATTAAAATCGAACATTCTCAAGAAAACATATGTTTTTTGTAGGCAAGCACATGTTACCATGAGGTCAGGGAACTGTACATTTTTTATTTACATATACTTATCGTTGGGGATTTAAGCAAAGTCTGCGTATACGATACTAGTAGCTATTGGTCTCGAACCATTGAAAAATACTTTTTTAAAGTCTGGTGAATATTTTTCTAAAATTACCCAAAAAAAGAATGTTGTAATGGCCAATAGGGCAGCCAAATTGTTTAAAAAATATAGTCATATTCAGTAATTCAAAAATTAATAAGTTACAAAGCTTTTAATAGATAATTTGAATCTCCATAAAATTGATCCCACATTTGTTCATGTACGAGGTGATTCCAAAAGATGAAGCCAAATTTTAACCCTACACATGTATATATGGACCAGAAAAATAAGAGATCCATAATTGTTCTAACATTTTTTTCGACCTCGAGATTTTGATTGATTTATACGTTTTGAACCCACTTGAATCCATTCTGACTATTTTCCGAATGATGTCTGCGTGCGTGCGTGCTTGCGTATGTGTGTATCCGCGATAACTCAAAAAATACTAATGGAAAACTTCCCAAATTTGGCAATTAAGATTGTCAACAACATTTTAGGTGACATATTAAATTTGGTGAATGTGGTACCACCAGAAGAGGCACAATGAATAAAAGAAGGACGAAAGGTACAATTTCGAGAAAAAAATAAAATTTTTATTGAATTTCTGGACGAATCTCGACGAATTATAATGAAAAAAACATAACTTTATCGAAAAAAGTCTGTCTGCATGTCCGTAGTATCGCGATAGCAGCCACAGTTTTTGAGATAAGGCTTTCAAATTTGGTACACATTTTCTAAAAGCCGAAGACAATAATAAATTGAGTGATGAGCAAAGTTGGCCAGCTGAAAGGAGATCCACGGGATAAATCAGGTCTACTATATGAAGCCTATGAAATATATTTACAAAGTACTTAAATAAAGCTGATGTAAACTAAAATATTTTGCACATTTGACCTAATAAAATGGGGTTAGGATAAATTTAGCAGTTTGACATTTGAAATGATTCAATTACAAAAATGTCAATGTAAATAAGAAGAAATTATTAAAATATATGACATGAATTATTGACAGTATCGAATGACGCTGATAATAAATTTTAAAAATGTTAATGAAACATTTCAAGGTACGCTATTAAAATATAATTGAGGTAAGTGAAGAATTAAATAGAATGATTATTTTAGATCAGGATATATAGTAGTATAAGAATGTTATGTGCTGGCCACATCAGATATTTTTTGGTAAATGTCCAGTTTATGGCCTTTTGCTATTTTTGCAAAATTTTTGCAGAAATAGTGAGAAAACAGTGTCAAAACTGATGTTTGAGAAATATAAATTTGTGCAAATGGTTAATATAGCCAAGAAACTAACGGGACCGTGGAGCAAATAGGGGTGCTGGGTGGGTAAAAGCACAAGCGAAGAAATGATGTTTAATCGGTAATTTTTGGAAATAAATAATTTAGGCAACAATGTGACGTGATTAGGGGTGGTGAGTGGGTAAAACATAAAGAAAATATTACATTTTCAGGGCAAGGAACATTGAAATAATAACCCAACCTAACCTAACCTGAATGGAATTATCGACGAACGTGCAGTCGCAGTTAAGTCTAACTAGGCGCATCACAGTGTTGCCAAGTGTTGAAGCGAAGAAATGATGTTTAATCAGTGTAAATTTTTGAATTTGTTGAACACACAATTTCCCAGTGGCACTGCACTAGAAATGGACGTGGATGGTTCACACATACTTGTTCCAAAATAATAACCCAACCTAACCTAACCTGAATGGTTCAGACATTGCAGACATACTTGTTTCAAAATAATAACCCAACCTAACCTAACCTGAATGGAATTATCGACGAATGTGCAGGTTTCAAAATAATAACCCAACCTAACCTAACCTGAATGGTTGAGACATTGCAGACATACTTATTTCAAAATAATAACCCAACCTAACCTAACCTGAATGGAATTATCGACGTATTATACATTTTTAGGGCAAGGAACAATATTTATGTGTATTGAAGTAAATTTTGAATAGAGGGTAACATACAGAACAAATTTTGATTGTAGGCTAATTTTGTTCTTGTGAAATTTGGCAACATGTCATGTTAGGATGGTGACGTAGGACCTGACATGGTGGTGTTTATAGTGTAGTAATTGTGAACTTTGTTTAATTAATTTTTATTAGTAATAAACATTTGAACAATATTTGACGGTGTTTTTTGATGTCCCTATGATGTGAGGTGTGTGTAGGTTTGTTTATTTTTTGTCTACTATAGAAGGCCATAAACTGGAGAATGACCTTTTTGGTAATTAAATTAATTAATTAAATTAAATGAAAATTAGGATGTCCTATTCGAAGCATCAATGATATATAATAAAAATATAAAAAAGTCTTCTTGCAAATGTGTCATTAATTGTTTCGAAAAAAAAAAACGAAAACCAATATAGATAGCTTCTACAAACATTTCGACCGACTTCACTCGAATTCTTGATATCTCTACAGTCTACACGTTTTAACAAAAATTCAAGTAGTAAAACCGTATTGAAGAGTTAGAATAATGCATGTCATTATCATCAATTAGTGACAAGTTTTTATGCAGATTTGAGAGAAGTATTTTCTATTATCATCAAGATCTTAAATTGAAAATATTAAAAGGGATGTTGTAAAATGTTTGTATGATACGTTAAAAATAATTTCATCTAATGATCAAATATTAAATAGTGAGAAGAGGTGTATCAAGAAAGTTTTAATAAATAATTAATGTCCTGAACTCCTTGTTGATAAAACTCTAGTAAATAGTAAGAATAGACCTGTTATAACAAGAATCTGATTATGCAATATACGATAATAATTTTTTATATATAAGCTTTATCTGAAAACTACGTCGTATTGGTGATAAGTTTTATGTTAGGACAGTATTTCAAACGAGCAATATTTTAAGATCCATTTTAACAAAAACAAAACTTGTAAGCTATGAGTAAAATTCAAAAAACTATATTTACAGTATGACATGTGACTGTAATATACACTATGTGAGAAAGTTCTTCAGATCTCTCAATGTAAGGTTAGGTGAACATAAAAATTTTATTAGGAAGGGTGAAATTGAAAAACCAAAATTTGCGAACATGCTTGGGAAAATGGACCTAAAAGCTGTGATTCGGTGGACAACAAATACAGACAAATTAAGGAATCAGCAGTCATATTAACAAATGAAAAGAAGTATTTATCCAATTGCTCTATAGATTTTGGTACAATGTGGTTACTGATGCCAAAAGAAGAAGAAAACTAATATTGTATAATTTTTTTAAGTACCAGTAGTTCTATGTAAGTATCTATGGATGTACTCTTAACAAATTTTGAATTTTTAGATACTCAAGCTTAGAAGAATTGTGGTAGTAAGTCCCAAGAAAAAAATAATAAATTCGAAAATGCCATAAAAAACATTCAGAAAATATCAATTTTCACTATGGGGTGATCCTAAAAGATGGTATATATCGAATTGCTTCATGGAGAGCATGCAGCAATTCTAAAAAATCAAAATTTCAAGAAAATTAATAATACATTTCTTTTATTGTTCTCTATATGCGGTAAAAATTCGATACCATCTTTTAGGATCACCTTGTATATTTTTTTGATAGAATTTACTTCATCCATTTTTTTTTTAAAGATCTATTTTATATTAACATTCTGGAGGAGTTATGCAAATTGCTACCACCACTCTACCAGGAGAGACACACACACACACAACAACCATTTCCACGAGACATTTGCCAGATGTCGCAGCTAAGACTCAAACTCAGAAGAGATAGACAGTGACTAAACGTGCTCTATCACAAGACAACCCTCTAGCCAACTGTTCTACCGTCTTGGTATTTAAAAACGCCACTAAATATCCATGCCCTAGCCAGGATTCTAACCTGGGACGACTTGGTCTCAAGCCTAACGAATAAGCACTGAGACATTGGGCCGATATTTATGTATCAAAATATATATTTTCGTTGTCCTTTTCATTGGAAACCATAAATATTTATTTTTTTAGCTTCAAAATATCTTCCCGCATAGTCTTTAATACATACTAATCATAGTAGAAACATTTCATAAAGTTCCCCAATTTCAAATATTCGAAAAAAACAGAAAGAAATCCTACTTGTTAACACGGGCGCATCCATCAGATTTAATGTAAGATCTACAATTTTATTCGGACTTAAATATTTAAAACATTGATTAATCCCTGTGAGTACTTTTTTAAATGATATAGGACATATATTGATACAAAACAAAATTCGTTGCACGTCATCACAGTAAAATCCATGACAGAAGAACACTGTTGCCAAGTCTCTACAATAGTATTAGAGTTTAAGAAATTTCAAACAAATATTTTCTAAGGTTATAGTGAAGTAAAATAAATGTATTCCATCTATTTGCATCTATTAAAACTATTAATGTCGGCTAGGGTCGCGGAGGTGGACGCTTCCCCTCTTCATTATTTTTGACGACCATTTTGACTCCTGAAAATGTTATGCTTATGTTAAGTTTTAGAAAACAAATAATTTAAATGCAAATAACGACAAATATAAACATTTTTTCTGGTTTAAAAACACTTTATTTTCTTTTCATATATCATGTATTTCAGTAAAAATAATAATTGTAAAAGGAAAGTACTATTTTTGTAAAAGATCTTCAATTATGGATATGATCACATCATCAGATTATATTACTCTAAGTGCATAATCACTGGAATATTCACTGTCATGTTCAGTATTGATAAATTAGAGGAAGAATTTTCTGCCCATCAAATATTCGCTCTCTTTCATATCATTTCAAAATTTCGTTCTATGTGTCTGATAGAGTTTTTCCATGTCTGTGGGGTAATAGTCTGAAATGCTTCCCACCATATATTTATAGAAATATTTTCGGTGGCACCATCTCGGCCAATATGTCTGTTGTAATAAATTTTGGCAATGCTCCAAATAAGCCCTATAGGATTAAAGATGCAATGGTACGGTGGGAGACGTAATACTTTGTGTATATATTGTTCCGCTAGGTTATCTATTAGATATATCCGTGGAGGCTTATTACTAAAAAAGAAGTGTGCGTAATAGATATAGTTATATGAAATCTTCTTTTTACACATACCTTGCAACAATTTTCAACAGTTCACTTTTAAACATATCCATTATAAATTCTATATTTTGGTTGGTAAGCCATTCCTGAATAGTGGCTTTTGGTCCACGAGGTATTTAGTATTTTAGTTAACATGTTGTGATTGGAGCATTATCCATAGCAAGTTACTCAAGGCTCGATCAAATGTTTCAATAACTAGTTTTCAAACCATTTTAAAAATTCTGCTGGTTTATATCACCATGGTAATCGCTTAGTGGTGTTTTAGATGAAAATATAACCTCTGCGCCCTCAACAAATTCATTTTCTTGCCAGCATGAAGTACGATACACCTACAAATCCAAGTTTCATCAATAAAAACAAGCTGGTACAAACCTCCGTCCTTTTCTTTCATGTACAATCTCAAAAATTTTACTCGTTTTAAAGCCACATGAGAGAGTTCCATAAGCCCTCATCTTGGATCATCTTTTTACCATTTAAAACCTATTTCTTTTAATAAACTGCTCAACATGCGGCAACCATCAAATAATTGTTTTTCTCTTTGATTTTTCCATAGAGACGACAAAGTTACATGCTCCCCTATAACAAATTTTAGATAGATATTACTTTTCTTTTGTTTACTTACTATTTTTGTACATGTCATAAATGATATTCCGAATACCACTAATATCCAGTGTCAGATGACAACAATTCGTTATTTTCCACTGCTTGAGAAATCTTACTAACCGTAGACAGTGTAGACACATTTAATTTCAATGCCGCTGCTACTCGCTAAAAAAAAAAATAAGAGTAAGGTAAAGCTCCTACACATTTTTGATAATTGACATACTTCTCTAACAGCAGTTAGGGGTAGTAGTGGACCGTTTTTTTTTCACTTTCTTGCTCAAAATAGTTTATTGCAACGGCTATTGACTGCTTCGGCATTTTCGTATACGAAAGTCCAAGTATAATATGCACCTATATTCTTAAGAGAACAGTTTTTTGATCGATCACAATATCAGACGATTTGAAAGCTTAAAAAGGGCACAAAACTACAAAAAACTAAAAAATCATGGAGAAAGAACTGAAAAATATGAAACGTCATATAAATGTCATGTCAAGTGGAAGAAAATGTGACAACCTAGCAAATTCGCAAAGTTGCCAACTGTGTTGTACAGCTAAATTTAATACAGTTGTTACATTATTTTGAAAATAAAATGTTTTTTATCAAAATAACTTAAAATAGATTCTATGATTTTTCTTACATTTTTAATCGGTCATTTTACTACAACTTTGTCAATCATACCAAAAAATATGTTAAATAACGCACAAATTAAATAAAATATTAAAATACAAGAATGGTTATCATATGCCCTTGAAAGGAAGACCTTGAAATTGCGCATGAATATTTTATAAATAAATTGCAAACTAATATTAATATTACTACTTTTACTGCTAAACTAACCAATGAAAATGTTAAACCATAAACTATAATTTCTATTAATAATGTTATATGATATAGAACTATTAAAAAAAAGATTAATGCAATCTGATAAGAACGAATTACCTATTGAATAAGAACAATATAGAAATATATACCAAAATATTTTATTAACTAAACAAAAAAAAATGATTATTATACAGGGTGAAGCAATCATGCGTTCGACTTCGATATTCTGAGTTCTATGATAGCTAGAACCTTGATTTCAAAACATAAGTAAAGTAGACAAGAAGTCTATAACTAGAAATTGTTTTCGAATATACAGGGTGAGCCAAGACGATTCTACAGGGTCAAGTAACATTTTTTTTAAATAAAATGTCATATACATCAGAACATTTTTTGAAACCTCTTTGTGGCCTCCTTTCACTCCTGTATTAATATTGATTTTCCCCCAACCATTTGGATGTAATGTTTTTTTTTTTGCTGAAATTATACTATTTACAAGTGTATATTAAAAATATCACTAAAATCATAACTATCGATTTTAAGAAAAAATATGTCATTATCAGTTATGTGATGATTCTCAGCCATTTACACATCCTAAAATTATACAGGATGGCCAAAAAAGGATTTTTTACATTTACAACTTTTTGAACTGAATTTTTCTCAATTTTTTTCAAATAGAACACCCTGTATATTTTTGGACGATGTAATGTAGGACTGAAAAACGAAAATTTTTTATATGTACGTTCCTATGGCTATTTGTAACCATTTTCAATTTAATGAACAATAACTGCATAATTCAGAAATAAAAATTAAAACTAAGGGTTTTTTCAAATAATTCAATAAGCGTGTTACATGATGCCCATAAAAAAATCACACCAATAACAATCCACAATTTGAAGGAAAGGAATAAATCGAAAATGGTTATAAATAGCCATAGGGATGTACATACAAAAAATGTTCGTTTTCCAATTCTACATCACATCGTCCAAAAATATACAGGGCTTTCGATTTGAAAAAATTGAGAAAATTCAGTTCAAATAGCTGTAAATTAAAAATTATTTTTGACCACCCTGTATACTTTCAGGACGTGAAAATGGCTGAGTGTCATCACACAGATGTCTCATAACTAAAGCTGGACGAGGTCACCTGGCCGACAGAGCCGTCATATGACTCATATGTTTACATCATATAATACTTGAATAAGTACAATAAATGGAAATAAATTTTAACAATAATGTTACATTTTATAAAAATTTGTATAAAACTCACCCTTTTAAGCAGATTTATGAAGTAGTTTGGTTGTCGTCATCACAAAGTGGGGAAGATCTATAGTATAATAGCATCAGGTATGTTTCTACAGCTGTCTCCGTCAGCGATGTTCGCTTTGGTGAAAAAATATGTTTTGCATTTTGAAAATGACCATTCGACATCTACGGATGTAATACAGGCATAAGTGAAACAATCTGTGAACTCACTTAACGAAGTTGTAGATGCACCATCACAAATTTGTCTTAATTTGCTAAAATCAGGATCTTTCTGTAATACACTCTCGAACTTTTCACTAACGAAATTATTTTTTGCGTCATTTATAGCCTGTAGCTGTGTATTTACGTCGTCCACTATTTGCAGCGATTCCACTAACGACAATGAACTATTTTTAAATTTTTCTATTGCGTCGTGTAGTCCTCTATAATCGTTATTAATAGTTTTTAAATATCTGTTTCAAGGGAAACGTCTTGAAAGCTTGTCTGGCTTTCCCTAATAGCTGCGGCCTCGTTAGGGTTGAACTGTAATATCACAGCTTTTATTTGTTGAAAATATTCAGCATAATAAAAAGTCGCTTTCAACCACGTTCCCCAACGTGTAAGAATCGGCTCTGGTGGTTCAGGGATACCAGGATACTGTCTGTGAAATGCTCGAAGCCGTTTAGAAGATTTGAGAAATACTTTTTTTGTATTTGCTATTAATGCATCTACCTCTGGAAAACATTTTCGAATCGTTTCTGCCATAAGATGTAACGTAGCGCACTTTACACGTAACATGTAAAAACCTACAATTGTCTCTTTGAAGAGAACGGCCTACGACGTGCATTGTCGCGGCACCATCAGTCACAAACATCAATACTTGACTTGTTGAAAGTTCAAATTTTTCGAATGTCTCCAACACCACACGCGTAATTATTTCGCCAGTATACGCAGTTAGTCTTTTACTAGGTAGTAAAAGTGAAAATGTTGGTTTAAGAGGGTCTAGTACACATACTATAATATTTAAAATAGAATTTTTTTTTACAATCTGTCGTCTCGTCAATACATAACCAGAGCCGTGTATTTTTTAATCCACATTTAATCCTATTTACAATGTCTTCACGAACAGCTGGAATATATCTACGTAACGATGTACGACTTGGTAAGTTCACCTGGGGATTGTATTTATTCCAAAACTTCCGAAATGGTTGTTTATCCAGTATGTGTAGCGGAATATTACAGGCTATTAACATTAACAATAAATCACACATAAACTGAGTTGTCAAAGGCATGCCATTTTTTTTATTTTGATGTTGCACGGTGTTGATGACGACGACAATCTGTTTTGTGCCAGCACATTAAGTCTTGATTACAAACTTTACAAATTATTTTGCATCCGTCATAGAATAAATCCGGAAAATCACCGATAAATTTATTCACTGTGTCCGCGTACGGTCGTTTTTTACCCTTTGGCGCGTTTGACATTATGTATAATTTATAGGTACAACCTCACGCATTAACCTTTCAAATAAGACTGCAGCGTAAATCACTTCTAATTCGGCACGTGTGACGCCAGCGCAAGACCGTGGCTGTACTCCAGCCACCTCAGCCAGCTTTACTCATAACTGGTACTAACATATTTTTTCTTAAAATCGATAATTGGGAATATAGTGACTTTTTTAATATACACATATGAACGGCATAATTTCAACAAAAAAAATCATTACATCCAAGTGGTTGGGAGAGAGTCAAAAATAATACAGGAGTGGAAAGAGGCCACAAACAGATTTAAGAAATGTTATGATATACATGACATTCCATTTTAAAAAAATGTTAGTTGATGCTGTAGAATCATCTTGGCTCACCCTGTATATTCAAAAATAATTTCTGGTTATAGACTTTTTTTGTCTAGTTTATTTATGTTTTTAAATCAAGTTTCTAACTATCATAGAACTCGACATATCGAAGTCGGACGCATTATTGCCCCACCCTGTATATTGACCAGTACTATTGTACTGTTTTTTTTCGAGACAAAAATGGTAAGCAATTAACTAACCATAAAAATAAATCAAATATTTATTATTGATTTTTTTTTTCAAATTTTCATATAACTTTTAAAGAAATATAAGTACAAGTCGATAATGTCATATTACCTCAGTTACAATAACCTACAAAACCTACATTATTTTGGATCCGGTAAATAACTTATTCTCTACATTAATGACCTAAAATAATTTATACATAATAGTCAATTTTGGAGTTGTTAGGACAAAAATAATACAATTTATTACAGCTCACGCGTTTCGTTGATTTCATTCAACTTTTTCAGAGCCTACAATAACATTAAATCGGTATCAAAAATGATAGAAAATTTTTGTTTATACATAATAACAAAAAATGGGCAAAGTAATATAAACATTTAATTACCATCTATAAAAATCTTTTTGGTTAATAAATAAATAATGCAGCTTGTAGATCAAATGGATTATCGATTATGTTCATAAAAAATGTTCCATTAAAGCACTTAATACTTTTAAAATGTAAAATATTAAGATATTTTAAAAAAATTTCGAAATATCTGTATTTAAACGATGAGATAAGCAATTACCAACATATCATCTGCATATATCTGCATAATTAATTTCGATAAACTATTTGAATGCGATCAAAAAAATATATTAATACACAACAAATTATTATCTGACAACCACTTTAAGTTAAAAAAAAAATTCAATTGAAAATGTTATTACTCGATTCTCGAAAATTATTGTAAATGGAATAAGCGCCAATAAAAAATGTCTGACTGATTTACGCCAAGCATTTGATAACATAAATCCGCAAATCTTTTTATCTAAAGTAGTAGTAGAAGAGATTGGTATTAGAAGTATTTAGAAAGTATTTTTATTATATAACCAACAATGTATCAAAATCTATGTAGGTTAAAGTAACCCCAGAGCACAGTGGTGGGGCCGATATTATTTTTAATTTATGTTAAACATTTTACTAGTATTACAAATAAATGAAATAATATCCTATGTCGAGGATATAGCTGTTCTCCTGGACCGATATATACCGCAACTCCTCAAAAAAATATTAAAAAATGAATAAATGTTAATCCCCTAAAACTTAAGATAGACTAAAACTAAATTTCTGGCTTTTTACATTATAGATAGTCAACCGAATCATACGGAAAGGTTTGTTTTTTAATATAGTGTAAACTTGTTCAGCTTCTTATTACCTTATAGACCTGCAGAATTATTTTTTTGTATAAATATAATTATGAATATAATATAAAGCAATGTTAAAATAATTATTGTTTACATTATATGTATATATTCGGGATGAATAAATTGAGTAAAATTAATTAAATTAAACTGAATTATTTTTAAGTTAGATATAATTATTAATTAAATAATTACATAATTTTTGATTTTTTTGTAAAACATTTTTTTTGTTATATGTCATGTCAAGCACATGTAATAATTTTATTAAAAATAGAGAAACTTTTGCTTTTAAATGTTTGAAAAATATTTTATTAAAAATATTTTATTAAAAAAAAAGTTTTAAGAAATTATTTTTTTAAACTTTCAAAAGAAAAATTATCTTTATTTTTAATAATTTTATCAGTTTCACAAGCAGCCAACCTCAGAATCAGTGTTTTGACAATTTTAAATGCTTGTAATTTAACGAGTGAAAATCGAACACACCTGACAAAAAAATACCCAAAAATGTATATCCTATCACCATTTAAAGTTGAGCACAGGCATTACGGAACACCTTGTTAGACAATCACGAATTGCTTAATATAATCTAGATTTCTGATTCAATACTAATAGAATGTCCCCTACATGTAGGCTGCCATACTGTGGACAATTTATATTGGCTACATATTAACCAATTATAGAAGGTTATGAGACTGCGGATATTTAAATCGTATTTACCTCACACGTTAGTCTATTTCCGTGATTATTTTTTAATGTTTTTATTCAATCATTTAGCAGTACTTTTGATCAAGTGTTTAATTTTTTCCATATTTTTATTATAGTGAGAATAATCTAACTATATTATCCTACTGAGAATATTTTATAGTAATTTTTTTTTGTACATTGACGTTTTTGACATCTGTCACCAGTTTTGTCTTAATGTTTCAAAAATGACCCAAAAACGATTTAGTTCATCGTCAGTGGAAAAATTATCATGCAAACTAAAGAAAATGCATGGAAATATACTATGGTAAGTAATAATTCGATACTGAAACATTTCCCAATCATTTTGTGACGAAAGGGGTTACAAACTAAAAGAAAATATACCAGTCACGGACGAATCATTCACAATAATTGTGTTTTCATGTTCAAAACTTTAGCACAGTTTAATTTTGATGCACTATAAATTTACTTTATTTAGTTTAAATCGAGGCAATTGTTGGAAAAAAAAAAGTTAAAAAGTTATATTTTGTCCTTCTTTTACATTTTTTGGGACTTACTACCACATGAATAATTCTTCGTTATCTAAAAAAATATAGGTAGTTACCCAGTATGTACCTCAAAAGATTAGTCAGAGGGTATTTTTTGACAACTAAGATGAGACAGAAAAATAAAAATATAATTCCCTAACGTGTCGGAAAACGAATCTGTTTCCTTTTTCAAAGTTATTTATTTATTTAAGGTTAGGTGAGCATAAAAGTTATATTAGAAAGGGTGAAATTGAAAAATCGAAAATTTGCGACCTTGCTTGGAAAAATGGACATAGAATAAACTGGGATTTGGCAAAAATATTGAATGAAGAAAATGGAAAATGTTTATCCCATTGCTCTGTAGATTTTGGTACAACGTGGTTACCGATGTTAAAAGAAGAACTGGACCAAATTAATATTGTATAATTTTTAAGTATCAAAAGTTCTATGTAAGCATCTGTGGATATTATATAAACAAATAATATGTGTCAAGTTTCATGCTTGACATATTCCAAAAAAGGATAAATATCTTTGAAAAAGGAAACAGATTTGCTTTCTGAAACGTTAGGGAATTATATTATTATTTTTGTGTCTCATGTTAGTTGTCAAAAAGCACCCTCTGTCTAATCTTTTGACGTAAAGTCACAAGCGCAGAGGTTTATTTTTCCAGTAACATACTGGGTAACTTAACTATATTTTTTAGATAACGAAGAATTATTATTTATGTGGTAGTAAGTCCCAAAAAAGAGAAAGAAAAACTTAGAGAATGCCTCAAATAACGTTCAGACAATATTTATATCTTGTATTTAAACAAAAAAATAATCTTTCGAATACCATTCGAGAGTGAGAATAAATTAGAAAATAATTCTCCGGTTCTTTTCTCAAATTTGTTGCGATTCTGCAATAGACACTTGAGTCCTACGGGCACTCGTGTCTATTGCTAAGCAACAGGTTATCGAAAAACTGTCGAATTATTTTCAATTTATTCTTACTCTTATTTGTGATATTTCAACTGATTATTGGCAACTAACAGATAAGTTGTGTTATTATCGTAGTCGTGTATTACAAATTAGTTAAACACTATTTGAAGAAAAAATATTTCACATTTGAGAAGGGAAAAACAACTCGAATTAAAAATGTTTTATTATAAAAAATTACAAAACTACCCAGCTTTTAAAGAAAACCTATTGGTGTTTGAATACTACCAGATAATAACTACAAAATGCCACTCAAAAACTAATAAATACAGAACACATCTAAAAAAACTGCAATAATTAATAAATCCAGTCACAGCACATCACATAGACAAATTGTCCAAAGATGACAATTGACAAATCGAAACCCAGTGTGACCAACGCAAAATCACTAATTTTTACCAATAATAAAGTGAAATGTAACTAGATTGCCCACAGTATGGCGGCCCCCTATACGGGGACATTTTTTCAAAGTCGAGCCATATCAAATGGAGATCCAGATTATATTGACAAATTCGTGTACACAGTACATGGGTTTTTTCAAATATAAATGCTAAAAGCCAGAAAATGTGAAAATTTAATAAAACAAAAATACGTTTTCTGAGTTGTATCCCAAAATTACCCACAAATTTGAATAAGGTAAAAATTGTGGTTCGTCCAGTTTTCGCTGATGAATTAACAAGAAAACATGAAATAAATTTGCTATCTCGTCGATGACAATGTGATCTGATTTGTATAATGAAAGATATAATTTAATATGTATATTCCTCAATTTTTATCACAAAACTAGTCTAGCTGAACCTAAATTTAACACATTTTGTATTAATGATTTTTTTTTATGTTACAATCGATACCAATGAAACATTTAGTTAGCTGTGTATTTCTATTTATTTTAATAGGTAAATAAACTTAATGTACCATAAATTACAATTTAAACTGAAATGTAACTAACATTATCAATTATTAATTTAAAATAAAAATTGTGTTGGCATATACACGCAACACTTTTATTTAAATTTAACGTCACTTAAACTATAATTTGATTCCAATCGTTTGTTTGAAACAGAAAATTTAAAATAATTTTTATGTTTTTTCCGTGCACACATTATCCAATAAATTGATAAATTACTAATACATTTAGTTATATGACAGTTGACAAATATAAACACGTACAGCTAGAGACATTTATTATTTATTACCATATGTTGTACGTATGCCCTTCTGTTAATTTACTTGTTTGGCCAAGATATCTATTCATTGGTCTAACTTGACCACGCCCACCTCCCACACACCATGGAGGGATCTTCTGATAAATGTTAAGGGACCAATTTGCTCAGGCCTAAAATATAATAGGAAGTAAACTAGGACAAATGCAAAGAGATTAAGTAAATTTATTTAGTTCTATTGTGGAATTTGTCTAGTATTGAAGATTTTATTAAAATTGGTTGAGATTTTCTTTTGATTACTAGATCAAAATCAACATTTTTATATACATAATTAAATTATCTATTTTGAAAACTTATTACAAAAAACAAAGGTATCCTACTAAAGAAATTATTAACAAATTATAATAAAGATTGTGGGGTGTGTCTCCTAAGAACTGATATCCATATGTTGTGTATATTTACACATATAGCTAATATATAAAAATTTTAAAAATAACTCAAATACCTAATTCTCGTGTTGTTTAAAGGAAGAAATATTATTTCCTTCACAATCCTTCGTTGTTTCAAAGTAAACGAATGTCTCCATTTCAATGTATCAAAATCTATGTTGGTTAAAGTGACCCCCAGAGTACAGTGGTGGGGCCAATGTTATTTTTAATGTATGTTAAACATTTTACTAGTATTACAAATAAATGCAGAAATAATATCCTATGTCAACGATATAGCTGTTTTATTTATGGTTGTCTCCTGGACCGATATATACCGCAACTCTTCAAAAAATATTAAAAAGTGAATAAATGTTTATCCCCTAAAACTTAAGATAGACTAAAACTAAATTTCTGACTTTTTCCATTATAGATAGTCAACCGAATCACACGGAAAGGTTTGATGTTTAATATATTATTTAATAATAACTTATACAGCCTCGTATTACCTTATAGACCTGCAGAATTATTTTTTTTGTATAAATATAGTTAATTGTTTGAGTAATCTTGTCATAATACCCTTAATATTATTTAAAAAACACTTGTAAGAGTAGGTAGGTATACAGTGTGGAAATTAAGTAACGCATAAATTCAATAATTCCGTTGATATTAATTTTTTGGAAAAAATCTCGAAGGGGTATAGCGATTTTAACTTCGGCAAATATTTTCAGTCTAATTTCAGTTTCTTATGTCATTTATTTTTTAAGTTATGACGTCATCGACTTTTTTATAAATGACAACCTATATTTTTTATTATTGATTTTGGTAGTAGATTTTATTCTGGTTCCGACCATATAAAATTTTCAATATATTATTATTTGAAAAAAATCGAGAAAAACAGTCTTAAAATTCAAATAATAAAAATCATTAAATTGGGTAAATTTATCTAGTTGCCTAAGTTTGACGGAAAGTTATCGACGGCACATTCGTTTTTATTTTGAAATTATACAAATAGTTGAAAAATCGAACTAGAAATTTATTATCTGCTCAATTCAAAGTTAGTAATAACGATAACTTCGTGAGGCAAACATTAGTATAAAAAGAAACTAAATTGCTTAACCAGAAAAAAATCTATCAATATCATCAAACACAAAAATAAGCACAGAAATAACAGTTATTAAATTATATTTACACTAAATGTTCAAATTGACGACCCTGTACCATTTGACAATACCCAAGACGATTATAAAATTCATTTCTCACATTCTGAATAGTTTGAGGCGATATTAACCTAATCTCATGTTGAATTCTTTGCCTGAGATCGTCTAAATTATTGGGTCGATTGTTGTACACTTTACTTTTTAAGTACCCCCATAAAAAGAAGTCTAATGGCGTTAGATCAGGAGACCTAGGCGGCCATTCTATCTGACCTCTTCTCCCTATCCATCTTGCTGGGAGAACTTGGTCCAAGTAGCGTCGCACAATAATTACGTAATGAGGCGGAGCGCCATCTTGTAACCAAATGGTATTATTTGGTAGGTCAGGGTTATTTGCATTGGGGAATAATGCAGCTAATGCAGGCATCAATTCCAACTGTAAAAATTGCAGGTATCTATCTCCAGTCAAACTGTTTTCAAAAAAGAATGGACCTATAATTCTGTCACCAATAATTCCTGCCCAAACATTAACTTTCTGAGGATATTGGGTATGACTTTCCTGCATCCAATGGGGATTGTCCCTAACCCAATATCTACAATTCTGTCTATTGACATGGCCATTTGAACAAAATGTTGCTTCATCCGAAAATAAAACACGCTGGAAAAACATTGAATCGCGGTTGCAAATTTCCATCATTTGTTCGCAAAACTCTTGCCTACGATCAAAGTCATCTTCTATCAACTCATGAACCAAGTGCACCTTATATGGGTGGAATTTTTGAACTTTCAAAAGTTTTAGAACTGTAGTGTGGCTTATATTGTGGTTCAAAGTAATGCTTCTACTAGTTGAATGTGGATTGTTTTCAATTTCTAGTAGCACATCAAGTTGTGCATCTTCATTTAATGTCGCCGGACGTCCAGTTTTTGGAATATTCTTTACAACATCATGTTCCCGAATTTTTTTTCAATCCTACTAATTGTTGATTGATTTATGGGCTGATCCGGGTATTTTTCTCTAAAAAGATGACACACTTCAAGAAGTGTGAACACATCAAGATGTGTTCTAGCCTGTCGCCATAACCAATCATTATTAACACTTGAATTCTCTGTTTGTCGCTCAACTGTACCATTCTTATTAATAAAATAGTTTTTCTAATTTAGAAAAAGCAAAATAATAACACTTATTCTATTGTGACATTTACAAATTATTTAAATCTGACAGCCGTAACTAATGTGATACACCGGCAACTAGATAAATTTACCCAATTTAATGAATTTTTATTATTTGAACTTTAAGACTGTTTTTCTCGATTTTTTTCAAATAATAACATATTGAAAATTTTATACGGTCGGAACCAGAATAAAATCTACTACCAAAATCAATAATAAAAAATATAGGTTGTCATTTAAAAAAAAGTCGATGACGTCATAACTTAAAAAATAAATAACATAAGAAACTGAAATTAGACTGAAAATATTTGCCGAAGTTAAAACCGCTATACCCCTTCGAGATCTTTTCCAAAAAATTAATATCAACGGAATTACTGAATTTATGCGTTACTTAATTTCCACACTGTATGTTTACTACTTAAATCACCTTGGTTTATAAATTATGCAGCTTAAACATTTCAACATTCGATATTTCTCAAATTTTTAAAGATCTATGCTATTTATTTTTTAGATGTTATATTTGAAATATCTTTTGTTATATTATAGACACGCATATCATAAAACACTGAATTAATGTTTTTTATATAAAGATCCGAATAAACTAACATCATTTTTCCAGCTGTGTTTTTCTACAATCAGAAGTCAAAAAGTTATGCAGATAATGTGACATGTTGACAGTATATCTTCTATACGATGTCCAGGATTTTTTTCTAACATTTTCTTTACCCATAAAATGAAAACCAAAACTAACTTTAAATTTTTATTTCAGCTATTATTATTATTTATTAGAAATTTGTGTAAAAATAATCTGTTTAATGAAAATTTTTCTTATTAGATAACGATTTATTTATTCTCTAACTCTATATGCTAAAATGTAAGATTATTACATCACTTTGAGTTACCATCCATCCCAATTTTGGAGTTTATTTTTAAAGTTGCAAAAAAATATTTTTAGAAAATTTGTAAATATTTCTGTGAATATTCTAAGGATGAAAAAAACAATTAAAAAGTTTGACAGAAATTAATTTTTAAAGCGTCTGTTATTCTTTTTGTTTTAATTAAAACCTAGTTTGAAAAATTATACATCCCTAAATCATATTTTAAAACAGTGCATTCGGAATTTTAAAAGCAAACATCTCGGAAACGGTTACTCTTAGCGACATTTGCGTAAAAATTGGAGAAAAACAGGTA
Source organism: Rhamnusium bicolor (assembly GCA_029963845.1). Lineage (NCBI taxonomy): Eukaryota > Metazoa > Arthropoda > Insecta > Coleoptera > Cerambycidae > Rhamnusium > Rhamnusium bicolor. The sequence continues at coordinate 56,819 of JANEYF010005611.1, read as the reverse complement.
TTTTGTATTAAAAAGAAAGATACACTAAGGCGCAAAAAAAGTTATGTCGTTTTAAAGACGCGCAAAGTACCGTAGAAGGCACCCTATAGAAATAACAACAAAATTATAATAGATTGAATTCCTCACCTCGCCTCACCTAATTTTGTTAAATTATAAAAAAAATTATTTAAATCAAACAAAAAAAATTAACTTTGACAACCTATACTTGGTTACTATTAACTTTTGGACTTTGACTAAATCGCAGCATTTTTACATAAGAAATATGTTATTGCTCTATGTACCATTTATATGGGACCCCTGTATACATAAAAATTTAAAAATATAGGGTTCAATTTAAAAAAGTACAAGTTTGGTTCATATATTTTTATAATTAGCAATCAATTATGTTTCTTTTTTTCATATTTTGAATCTATAAAAATATCCATAAAACTGGGAATAGAACTAGCGTGATCTCTTACCTCATTTAGGCTCAATAAAGAGAACTATAAACATTGCACATAAATATCTACTAACCTGCAAATTTCTTTGTGGATTATGTTACGCAAAGTAATTTAAATTTCTAGTATTATAAATCGTGAATTATTCGATTTATATTAGAAAGTTGACATTGGTAGATCTTAATAATGAAATTCGTTTAGATAATTAAATATGATTCCTTAATTTTTGAACTCATATTTATATAAACCATCCAACTTATTGTTTTATATGCTCTAGAAACATATTCCTGGTTTTTTTAAATGCCCTGTACATTATATAATGTTAAGTTCTTAGGTAAAAATGAGCAGCTGTTATTAAGATTTATTTTGGGAATGAAGGAAACAAATCAAACAAATCTTTTGTAGTACGTTGGCCAAGAAAAAGTATAGAAATTGTAATATCGGCCTTTATAGCGACTGAATCTGTTATTACTATAATTATAGCCCTAAGGCAATACTTGATGGCTGTTTGCCTGCTCCTCTATCGAACTTGATCCGTGGTTCTTGGGCATTTGAAACTAAAATGTTATTTATCTGACTGAAGTGATGGAGAGGTTGCTAGATAGATTTATGTTAGATTAGATTGAAAAGTTCGATCTATATGGACAGCAAAAACACTAAACCACAAATTACAGCCTCATATGAAACATTGGAATATTTTAATGTGAATTTTTAATTGGATACAATGTAATAAATTAATCACACGTCAAAACATTATACAAGTTTTATTCCTTTGAACATCATTATAATCATCAACTTTATTTAATATATGTATAGTGAAGGTTCCTCCTTTCCGTTCTTTTATTTACAACTATTTCGCATAATCAGTATATGTTATTGTCATATTTGGTCTTTCATTTCCAAGCAAATATTTTACTACGCAGTACATACAACATACTTAATACATAAAAAGAAATTGTAAATATTAGCATCATCTGAAAATGATTAAAACTCACATTATGCTAACAATGTATCTTATTTACACCTAAACTATTGTTACGACTATGACTAACTAACCAAGCGGACTGTATACGATGAGTGCTCTGTCACTATTCATACAATCTTCATACTTTGTAATTTTCAGCTCTCTAGTATTTGCTACACTCTATAATCTTAAATTGCTACTATCGATTTTATGGTTGTTTTCAAGCGGATGTTGGGAAATAGTAGACTTATCTGTTCTACCATATTTGAGAGCAGCCATCTGCTCCTTGAATCTAGTTTGAATTGATCATCTAGTTTGTCCAACATACTCTTCATTACCGTTCTTACAGGTAATTTCGTAAATCCCCGACTTTTCATTTCTTTCAATTTCATCTTTAGGATTTTCTTGAAGTTGTTGTAGTTTATTTCTCAATGAATGAACCACTCTCATGCCTATATCTTTAAAAATCATACCAATACTATAAGTGAATCGAGAATCGTATGGAATCGATACAAATTTCGGTCAACTAAACTTACAGAATATCTATTACTCACAGCTATATCTTTAATTATTGCCGTTCCTTTTTCAAACCTTTTCTGATTGAAGGGGAAGCGTAATAGGCGATGAACTAGAAAATTAAAACTCACTATTTTGTGGTGCGTTCCATGGTCAGAGTCCTTAGGGATTTATTTTAAATTACTGATATCCAGGGCCGGACCTAGCTATTGCGCCGCTGGGTTACGCAATGTAATTTCTCGCTTATCTTTTACCAACTCAAAAACATATATTTTTCGTCCAATTTGGGAATGGAAATAATGAAGTTTTTTTTCTGATATTGCCGTCGAGAAAACCGCTTTCTTTCATCACACATAAAAAAAAATAAGTAAAAATTTACAAAATACACATGTACACTTAGGCTCAGTTGTACCCATGTAGTTCGCCCAAAGCTCAGTTGAACTTGGTTTTAAATCCAAGGTTATGATTGTTTCAACAATGGATTTTACACTAAGTTCAACTGAGCTTAGGCTGAATTACATTTGTACAACTGGCCCTTAGTGGTAAATTTTTATGTTTCTAAAGTAATTACATATAATCAAAATGTTAGAGTTAATACCAATATAAAGTAAAAACTATGTACTTACCGTGACTATTGTATTATTGGCAACCTTGGTAAATAGGAATTTAAAATATTATCAGTTAATTTAGTTAAACTTAACGTACAGTGCGCTGTACAAGTTCAGTAGCCAGGAACGGTACAGTTAACGCTAAATATTACCAGTATACTAAAAGGCCGACGCGACGTCGCATTTTGGACACTATCAGTGACCTTTTTACTTTGACAGCGCCAAAGCTTAAAGAATTTCTGTAAACTTCGACGGCGCCGTGCCGTTGCAGGCGACACAATACAAATTACTTTATACTTTTTAAACTGTGAATATTTGCCGTCTATATCACGTTGCCGCCGGTGTGCGTGGCACCCCTTGAACCTCCTGGCAGAGACGGGCCTGCTGATATCTCTTCTGTATAATATGTCAAATTTTAACTTATCTTCACTATTTTTAAATATTATTACATCTAAAATTGGTAGTTGTTCACAGTTTTCAATTTCATATGTGAATTTAACTATCACGAAACGACTGTGGGGAAATACTCGAATTTTATTTTGCTTCTGTGTCGAATCTGTTCATGAAGAGACTGTCAATGAATTGTAACAAAGAGTTAGTCATTGCTGTCTCTTCTTGTTCGTCGAATAAGTATCATTGAATCTAAAACAATTTTGTTCCATGCAAAGTTTAGTGAGTTGAATATACATCTTGTCTGATATTGTTTGATTCGAATAAATCTAGAGTAAATCGAGTAAATAAGATAGTCCAAGGTATCGGAACGCTTGGAACAACGAGCAAACATAAAAGATCCAAATTTCACTTTTCTGCCATTGGATATTTGTCACCTTATTAATGAAAACATTGGAATTAAGATTCATCATCATCAGCCGTACAGAGTAGAAGTGTTTTAGTGTGCTGTGCTTTCAGTAAATACTAATTCAAACAATTCTGGCATAGTGAGTAATTGTTGTTTTCAAATCTACACAATAAATGTTTACTATTTAAAAATGCCGTTGGAAACTAGAGAACAAAAAGAGCTGGCAAAACTATAACTCTATCCATTAAACAATTAACAGAAAATAAATAGTTTATAAGCAGTATAGCCAGGCAAGTAGTTATTAAAGCAATAATACGCACCGACTTTCCTGGTTTTTGTATTTTAGGCAAGCAGTACAGTCTAAATACACTTGGATTAAAATCATGTAACCTCATATTTAATGCTAAAATAATGTTGTTACAGGATTTCAGTATATTTTTTATTCCAATCATCATTTTTGGTAATGGATTTCTAGAAAGTTTTTTTTTTCACTTCAGGGAATATGTAACTGTCACCTGCAATTCAATCTATCTAAAATACTCTCGGTAGAGTAGGTAGTTTCACATCTGTATTATTTTTTTATGATTAAGTAAATATTCTAATTTCTATGCAATATTTCTACCTTTTTTGACAGGCGTCTCACAAAGCCCAGGCCTATGTACCAAAGGGGTGTGTGACGATTAGAAGAGGAATTTATTATCTTTGACCATAAAGTGCAGAATAAGATGATTGGGCAATGAATTCCATAACTTTGCTTTTCTCGATTAAAAAGATGGGTCTTAATGAAGCATACGACAGTTATCGAGAGCAAAGAGGTGAATTGTTACACACTGTCTAGTAGCACTAATATTAGTAGCTCATAATGGTATCAGCAAAGCAGTTTCTGCTGTATTTAAATTTCCAGAAGTGCTAAATTAGTTTAAAGCAAACAGTATTGTGCAATTTTCCAATAACGTATCCTCATCTTACTATCACTTCACTACAGGTCGAGATGTAATTCATATCTTACCTTATGCACCCCTCATACCTACAGATATGGCGCTAGATTTACCCCACTAGCATTTCTATATCCTGTTTAAAGTATGTTTTAATAATATTACTAGTGTTCTAATTTTCGTATCATTTTGTAATTTTGATTTAAATGACAGCCTGGTCAAATACTATATTTTAAAATAGCTCCTTCATTTATTGTTCCAAATACGTACATAGCAACAGTCGCAAAGCTCATTTCTTCGTGATACTCTGATACCCCCTAGATTTATAGATTATGCCAGTAATTATATATAAAAAGGTCAACTGAGTATATCAAATTAGTATATCAAAATCAATCATGTTAAGCAAAGTTTTTCTACCTTGTAATTAAAATACTAGCTTTGTATGATTATTGTTTTTTTTCCTGTTTTATAATTACATAGGCAAAATGATAAATAATACGCTATTTGGCCTCCGTCATATTTTACCTCTAAATATTTTTTTGTGTAATCGAATATTTTTATTTAAAATTGTTATTTATTGTCTCGAAAAAAAAGATGGAATAGATTGGAACACATTTTACTAGAGTTCATCATTAATGATAAATTCTTATATGTTTTGTTAAATGTATTACTTAAATACATCTCTCTTATTTTTTTAATGGAATGTACGATGTAGATATATCGTGACTGGCATGGTTATTTTCGTGCATTTCAAAGGAATTGAGTGTACATCGCGTGTATTGTATGCGAGTTTGACCATTTTTCTTGGCTCAGTGTGTCAGGTTTCTAAGAATCATGGGGTTCTGTGAGAAAGTCCGATTTTTTATTCTGATGTAAACATACGTCACGGCCTTCTGCGCCTAGCTGCTGTTTAACTTTATGTCGATATGTACACAACTATTATTTTATTTTCCTATATTTTATACTCCGTTGACTAATGTACAATTATTACCGTTTTTATTTTTTGCATTTTTTTTTTAATTTTCATCGGTTCCAGTAATAATAACAATAGCATCCTGCTTGTTCATATAACGTAAATACTAACATGGTATGAAGTAGTTATTAATTCAAACTTGATATTAAAATACGTTAATCAGAACTAAATTACCACTATTGCATGCAGCACTAGCCAAAATCAATTAATTATGCTGCATTTTTTCATAGAAATTAATAATCGAGCAAACATATATCTAAGGACCTAGGTATAACGTCGTTTCCTATTCTAAAACAAGTTATTCAATTAACTTATTTAATGGCCTGGATAAAAGGAAATACGACAAACATTAAAGTAAAAATAATACACAATTATATCTATGACAATGAACATCTCATCTAGTATGTAAACATACTAATATATTTAACTGCAAAATTTTGAAAAACTTATATCAGATATAAAATTTCCAGTTTTTAAGTAGGTAACTTGTGGCCAATATTTCAACTCCTTGTTATCGACATGTTCTAAGAAATAATGAATCAACTTAGTTTATTTGCCAACGAAACAAATATTTAACATTTGTTTTTTTGATTATTTATTAGAACAAACAAAAAAAAACAGTATCAAACTACAAATAAACATTGTGAAACACAAACATAAATACCTAAAATAAGTAATGTTTCAAACAATAATTCAACGTGGAAACAATTTCACGAATACTGCCAAGACAATAAATGAAATATGTTGGATATAAAAATAAACTAGTAATGTGAAATAATGTTATAAATAAAGCTGGAACTTTGGTATTCATTCCAGTGGCGTTTCCTTAATTGTATGAAATAACTAACTTGGTTAAAGATAATAATTAAACAGACTTACTCATATCTTATTTTGTCCAAAGTAAAAGTTGGGTCCGCCAAACACCTGCATCATTAAGATGCCTTTTACAAATAAGCTCCTTTAAACATATACGCTCCTTTGTGATTAGCGAACCGTAGTATAAAAACGAACGTGCCACATCCAGATATGTATAATTTGCATACGCATATTACCGCTGTATAATTTTTGTCACTTAGGCACTGCTTAATGTGGCGTAGCTGCGCAAAATTCGGATTTTTTTTTAAGGCAGATTCCCATTAGAGCAGTATCGAGTAGCGCATCATAGCACAGCATGAGGAAGCACTTTTACTTACGTATTCACACTTAAGCAGAACCAAGCAGCAAACGGGTCCAGCAGGAAAAATAATTAGTATTAATGAAGTAATTTTAAGAATATAAATTGAAAGTATGAATAAAATATTGCAAAATAAATTTTAAAATGTGTAGGTATGTATTGTAGACGAATTATAAATTAGTCATTTTATAAATAATTTAGTTATTTTTTTGAATACAACTGGTACTTTCATCACAGTATAGAATAAATGAACTGTAAACGATGTAAAAATAAAAGATACACTGGAATATTGGAACGCCTTTTTTTCTTTTCCTCGTGACACTAATAAGTAACTCTATCTGTGCAAAATATAAAATATAAATGTGTTATTTACACTAACCTTAATTATTGATATATTAAGGGGATTACTCGATAAAAATACTTGTTATGTAGGTTTACAAATCATATTTTTGCATTTTCCGAGACGTCTTCTGATACAAAAAATGCACAAATTGTTTTTAGTAAGAATATTAAGGAGAATGCAAAGCATTTGTACATTTAATTATTTCCATAAGGATATGGATATTTTGTGTTTATAAGAAAAAAATTAATGTTTTCATCAATTCGTGAAAAAAATTTTGAAAGTTTTTATTGCATTTCTGGACGAATCTCGACGAATTATGACGATACACAAAATGTCAGACAGAAAAATTTTTCTGTCTGTGTGTCTGTGTGGTTCGCGATAACAGCTACAGTTTTTGAGATAAAGCTTTAATTTTTTTTTTTATTTATTTTAATCAATTTTACTTTCAAATTACGTTATGTAAGTAGAAGTGCTCTGTCGGCATATTTTCTAAAATATCGAGAAAAAGTGCTTTAAGAAAATAACAAATGTTTTACACTCTTAAATTTATTAACAGACATTTTAAAACTGGCAAACAAAACACAAAATTAATAATTTGGAGACATCAATGAATAATTTTTTTTTATACATAGGTATTTTATTTTGTAACCTAAAAAATGTTTAGCAGTCATTATTCAAATATTAATAATAAAATGTTTTGTCTATTGTACGCGCGTTTTCTTAAACATGTTTTCTTAAAATGTTTTCTTAAGCGCCTCTCAAGTCATCGAGGTCCCTCCCAGAATATCCTAGGATTTTGTGTCGAGTAAAGAGAGACGAGGCCCTACAGTTTATTGTGGAGTCCGAACCACATCTAGGGCATCGACAGTTCTCTCTAATCTTAATCCGAAACAAAGTACAAATAAAATTTCTAACTTGCTCCGGGATAGATTCGAACCATCGATATTTGGTACCGAGTAAACAGCTATAAGCGCTTTACCCACTCGGCTACCATGCCCAGTAACTTCTTAGTGGCAACGTGGCAACTAGTCTTCTATTAGGGCTAGAAGAGACCACTGGCGGAGACGTAGTATAGGGTGGTTTATACAGCAGGAATTTTGACTGTATAGTTTATGGTGGTTAATATTTCCTAAACGCAGCCTCATGTCCTGATTTAGACTTGGAAAGGATTATTAATGTGCAACAACAGATTAGTTGAAACTGATTTATTAAGAAAAATAAAATTCTATTTATACTGTCTCATATCATAATAACGATTAACAAATAATAACAATACGTAATATACCTAATGAATTTGTCCTAATAAAACTGATAGCAAAGGATGCAGTGTTTGCATTAGTTGCATTCTTTGCTGATTTTGTTTTGATGATTATGAAATAAATTTAACCTGGTTTATAAATAACAGTGGCGAACAAAAAATATATTTTTTTTGTAACATGAACCTGAATTGCATATCCCACTGGAATAAGTCCTTCTGATTACATAAATGACAAGCAAAAAGTCGTAACAAGTAACGTTTTCTTGTTATATTAATAAAACATTATGGGTAGGAATATTGTTAAATTTACTAATCTATTTATTGCTATATATCAAGGATGTATATGACTTATATTAGCCTTACACAGATATATCTACAAAGATAGAGAATAATTTTTGGAAAACATATGCTCAGTTCATTTTTTCTTTTATGGGGGGGGGGGGTCAAATCGCCTCGCTATAAGAAGCAACAGTAATCACCCATCTGGATCCCATCGTCCTTGATAACGAATTTCTATTGTCCTGCTGTCTTGATGAAATCTTTCTTCTTGCTCGTCGTTTACCGCATCCAAATTTTCAGGAAAAATTTTAAATGAGAATGCAGTAACTGATTTCTTAATGACATACGGCAGCCAAGCGTTTGGTACGATCTAAAAGGTCGCATAATGCTTGTAGTTCTCATCGTTCTTGTTCCCTAAGAATCCCCTGACCACGCTTAAAAATGTGTAAAAATTCTCTTAAGTAGTTAAATCCTTCACACTCTTGATTCATAGCCTGACCAAAAAAAATTAATTTGCCCAAGTTTAATATGAAGAGGACACAAAAGAATATTTTTAGGGTCTACAGGAGGCGCATATTTAACAATACTAGTTCCTGGTTCAATTTCTTTCCTTTCTGGCCAAATTCTTTTCACATAATGTTCTTTTATTGCACGACTGCCCCACAAACAAAGAAAACAGCAATATTTTGTAAAGCCTCCTTGAAGCCCTACTAAAATGGCTATTATTTTAAATCCTCACATATTTGCCGTGTGTATTTGTTATAATTAATTTTATTTAAAATGGTGCTCATACTGTCATAATCCTCTTTCAATGTTACTGAATGGGCAATTGGTATAGATGGTTTTAAATTTCCATTATGTAGTAATACAGCTCTTAAACTGTATCTGGCGGAATCTATGAATAAGCGCCACTCAGTAGGGGAATGCTAGATATTAAGTTCCTCATTAAACTATCAATATCAATACATGCGCATAGTGAATTTTTCATATAAAAAAATGAGGAAAATGTTGCATTTCTTTTTCTAAAAGTCGTAATCTTTGTTTCTTTAGCCAGTAAGTTCCATTCCTTAAGTCGGGAACCAAGAAGTTCTACTTGTTGTTTCGATAGCCCCAAGTTATGTACCAAATCATTCAATTCATTTTGAGCAACTAAGTGAGTTGTTACTATTTCCATTACCTCCCAAAACAATATTTTGCCAATCAGAAGGCGCACTTGTCACTGGTAAAGGTTTTAGGGCTGATGGCAAATTTGGATATTTGATTTTTTTGTTTTTCTTTTTTGAACATCCCTAAGTTCTTGTTACACAAAAATGGCAATCATCGAAATGATTGGTGGGTCCTCGCCATACCAGTAGAACCGCAAAAGGCATGTTATTTTTTTCCCTTTCATCCACTGCACTAGTGACACGCTACCATTTACGCAACAAACGTAGGGAGTCCATTGTTTGTCTTAATCTCCAACTCCAAAATATAGAAAATACGCTTTTTTCACATGTTCAGACAATGGCCTCGCTTATGACTTCACAAGGAATTCTCCACAAATGTAACAAAACTTGGCAGTTGAGGTTTTGCAACTTCGGAGCGATTGTCTGGACATTTTTGTCGTAACAGATTTATTTAGATAAACGAAAACACTTTCTAACAAACACAATTGGGCACTTGGAAGGTCAAAACAAGACTGATACTGAAAATGTCCCACCTTATTTTAACTTGCTCTTCTAAAATTGCTGCCCCATCATAAAATTTATTACATAGCAATATAATAGGGCCTATTGTGTTCACACAAAAGTGGTACGTATTAAGACTTGTTGAATATCTTTTCAGTTAATAGGGAGGTATTGACAATATAAAAACAGTAGCGTGAACTATGTTACAAAAATTGTTTTGGCTAGTATAATTAACGAAATATGGTAAATAATATGAATAAAGAAAAAAATTATGTTTAAGTGATTAAAAATTCTGGCGTCTTCCTTGCTTCTTCTTCATCATAATCGCGCTGGAGCTCAATATCTTGCGGATTTGGGAGTTCCTGTTACTGCTGTCTGCGTTTATGTTGCAGTAGGAGACTGGCGAATCCCAACAAAAGAATTAGTATGACTATGATGAAGTTGTAGCACTAGATGTATTACCACTAACTGTTCTTGATGTGGGTTCTTTATACAGCATTGTGTGATGCTAACGTCCACAGGTATGGCACTGCCATTGACTTCGGCATTTGCCTTTGTAGTCATGCCTCAGACAGTTGAGACAGAGGCGTCTGTCTGTTGCAGCTTGAATTTTCTCATTGTTAATTAAATTTCGGAACTTAGGGCAGGTATAGATGAGGTGTTATTGCTTGCTCCAGAAAGTCCATCATCTCATTGAAATCTTGGACTTTATGTGAGGTCTTGAGAGACTGTTCATACAAACGATTGGTTTCTGCGTTCTATTTCCGAGTGACGATGAGAAAGACTAATGGCCCCCAGGATGTAGTGTCAATGCCTATGTTCTCAAGGGACTTCACACATTACGTAGTAACATCCTGTAGTTGCCTTAATTTATGCATAGACTCATCCTATATGGAGGGTATATCCAGGATTTTGTCGATTAGCTTAGATACCAAAAGTCGGTTGTTTTGGTATCGTTTCTGAAGTAGTTCCCAGGCGGCATCATAGTTAGCATCTATGATTTGGAAATATTGATTCATTCTGCTTGCTTCCCCTCGGATATGGGTCTTAAGATACTGCATCTTCTCGATATCGGATAGGGATATGTTTGTATGGATAACTTTAAGAAATATTTCATTAAAGGTAGGCTAGTGCTCGTAATCTCCGTCGAAAAATTGAATTGTTATTTCAGGAAGCTTAAGGTTGTTGGATTTGGTGGTGATAACAGAGGAGAGAAAACTGTCTACTGCTTCTTCGTATGCTTGTTCGATAGTCTAGTACTCCTTGTCTACGAAGTAGTTGGACTGAAAACTGCTTTCGTGTACCATAATTTAGTCATTAAGGATTTGGATGGAACTCCATAGCTCCTCGACTTTTGTCAATAGTGATTGATAACGGACTTTTGGTTTGAAATCAAGCAACCCCTGTTTAATGAGATGAATGGTCCGGTCGAGTTACTGGATTCGAAACGTGTATCATTTAAGACGCACCGACTGCTCGCCCTCTTCTCTGGAAGCCTCTGCTTCTATATTTATTTTCGGTTTTAGGCACTCTCAGAAGTACGTTTTGGTTTCTTCATATTTGCTCCGTATTTGGTTTTAGTAGTTGGATTCGAGGTACGGATGCTGTGGAAAGTCTAGCATCCTTATTTTGGTGTGAATTTCCTTTGCCTTTTTCCAAATGTCTTCTATTGTGGCCAGCCTACTGGATATGTAAGCCTCTGTTTTCTTTGACGAAGAATCGTTCTTTGCATTGATGAGAATCTGAGCGATTTGTTTGCCTAAATCCTTTTATTGGAGAGCTAATTGGTTCATCTCGTCTATGGAAGACATCTTGTCGTGTTTTATGGTAACCTTGTTGAGTTGAAGATTACGATCGGGACCAAATGATTCTTAGGGCTTGAAGGGACCACTGGTTAGATTTTCGTCTTTGGACTATGGTACCAATGGATTCGACAAGACTCGAACGGGACCATTGGCTGGGTTTTTTTCTTTGGAATGTGGGTATCAATGGATTCGACAGGACTCGAACGCGATCACTGGCTGCGTTTTTCTTTAGTATATGGGTACCAATGGATTCGACAGGACTCGAACTGGATCAATAGCTGGGTTTATCTTTCTTTGGAATATGGGTACCAATGGATTCAACAGGATTCAAACTGGATAACTGGCTGGTTTTTTTCTTTGGAATGTAGGGATCAATGGCTTCGACAGAAGTATGGAACAATGTCAACGTGTCAACAGAAGTTAATGCAATATAGCAAATAATTAACAGAAAAGGTTCAATTGAATGTAGCACAAAACAAAACAAAGAATTTATGAAAAAAAATCAGTATGTATCTGAAGATAAAAAGTAAGTGATAAAATGCTGTTAAAAGTGAACGTTTACATAAATGTGAAAACGCTCCATATCTGCAATTAGACGAAGAATATTACGCAAATTTACTGTTCAATTTCAGACCTGTATAATTTGATTCTGAATCTATTTTCAAAAAGGAGTGATGTATATATAATTTACAATAATTGTACTTATTGCCACTTAGTTATCTATCATCAATACAAGCATTACATATTTTATTTTTTTGTGTCGTATATCAACCTGCCTAAAATACTTTTGAAGTTTATTTGTTTATTGAATAAACATGTCTTTATTAATTAATAATATTGACTTTCATACGGTAATGACTTTGCAATGAAGGGATATCACAAATCACAAACTTAAATTAAGCTTTCTTGTGAAAATACGTTACTAGTTGCTCCAAAAAAAAAGTACAACATAATTTTTTTTCTGATTTTTTTAAGGTCTTACGTAGAACTAAAGAAACCAATATTATACACAAAACTATTCGCCACATTTATCAAACTAGGTCTATAATTATATCTGTATGGGAATTTACACCTAGTGTACAATAAATTATATCTACATAAAACAACATATTATTGAGTTTTGACTACGAGTTTTAATGACCATGTATTTTACTGCAAGTCTTATATATGGCGTGAATGTGAAAAACGAGAGAGATGGATAACATGTGTAGTTGATTTCTTTAGAAAAAGCAATAACAAAAACTTGATATAACACTACATCATATGTGATATGCTAAGTACAGGTTTCTGATGATATGCTGGCGAATGATTTATAGTAATGTAGAAGGTGCACTCAATGTAATTGTACGGATTCACATAAGGTCCAGCGATCCTACCACAGCATTTATAATTTATACAAAATAAAATGAAGGGCTACAAGATATCAAATCTGTATTACGTATATACAGGGTGCATCTAAATTAAATATACATAGGGGTAATCCTGGCAGTTAATGATGATTTACTCTAAATTAGCATTACAAAAATTTAAAGTATTTTAAGTTTCTGGTATTTTATGATCAAAGGCCTAATAAAGTGGCTTGTAAGATTACCAGACCTTAGACCAACTCGATTTTTTTCTTCTGTGTTTACTTAAAGAATAATATCAACAAAGATGCACCTCATTTCAACCTCAAATTCTATTAATTTTGATCTTAATTATTTTAAAACTTTATTTCTTTTTTTGTATACGTAGATAAAATACTAACCGAAATAAAATAATACCTAAAAAAATAAATCACGCTGTTTGTTAGTGCATTCGCCAACGTCCTCTTTTTGGGACAACTAGTTTTGAGCCCTCAACCCTAAATCGTTATATTTTGAGATAAAATGATGACTTGATGTATACAGTATGTTTACATTTATTTTCAATCTGAGATAGGGCCTGCAAAAAACTTACCTTAGTAAAAGTTCCTTCGATGTGACAGAAAAAAATATTTTAAATAATACACAAAATTATTTGAATACCGCTGACGCATTGAATTCAGTCCGGCCGTATGCCAAACTTATAGTTGGGTGGGATGCCATTCCATTTCGCCTCCAGCAGTTTTCGACATGTCCGCACTTTTTTTGTTAAGAAAGGTTAGTTATTATTTTCTAATATTTAAAGTATTTTTATGCACTATAAGATTTATTATATCTAGATGGGCTTTTACTGGAAATACTGGCAGAATAAAGGCCCAATAAAGGCCCACACTTTGGTGTTTATTGGGCCTTAAGTTTTAACCATAGAAACCACATGATCGCTTATTTATTTTTCATTTTTTGTTAACATTTCAGTTTTAAATATTTTTTATTTGCAATTAAATACTTATTAATAGTTATGTTTTATACCACGGGTTTATAGTGCTAAATAGTATCCTTATAATCTACATTGCTTGATATTTTCCAATTGTTTTTATTTTATGAAAAAAAAAATCTTCTTGGTGTCTCATAAATGGAATGTTGCCCAGGAGCCTAAAGCGTTTGATATATGCGGAAAAGGAACGGTTTGAAATTCGTTACTACGTTTACGTTTGTTGTGTAACAGTTTGTGAATTTTGTGTTTTAGCGAATGTCTAGAAATCAGTTTCTTAGTGTCCAAGACAGAAAACTTGTTTAAAAACGATGATTTTTTGAAAGATTTAGAAAGTATCGATTTGAACGATGTTGACATTACCAAATTATGGTGTGTGTAGTTTAACTGGCAACCTATATAATTTTCAGCGTTTACTGTTACAAAGAATAAGGTAAGAGTACTGAAGATCAGTTGGGGATTCGTGTTATGAAAAAAACTTACATCAGTTATACCGCCTGAAGAATGCGAGAAGCACACGCTATTTTTGGACAATTTGTCAGAAACTAATGTGTATGCTAAGCGACATGAAGTTGAACGCAACTGTAGTATAGAGAACCGTGATTCGGAAAATGTCTCTTGGTGGTTTTTAAACAAACGCAGACAGGCAAATATCGAGGATACTTTAACTACGGGTAATTTTTTTATTTTAAATTACTTATTCATGAATTAATCTAAAACTACGAGACCAAAATAAACTTTCTTTGGTACCATTGGAAAATATTTTTCAAGTGTTTCTAAAGAAGGTGTCAGAAGCAGGAGGTTGCCATTTAAGATTCATGAGTTGGAGTAGCTGGGGTTGAGGAGCTGAGTGAGGGTACATCACTGATTACATTATCGGAGTTCCCCCTTCATAGAACCGAAACTATTGCGAGTGATTTTTGATTTCTTCATTACTTCCCGAGATATAGTGAGTGTAAATTTTCAAATTGTCACCCTGTAGATCTAGTTGCACCACAGCGGATCAACTTCGATGGTGGATCAAATATTTGTAGTCAATTTTATGGAAATAAATATTATGTTATGTCTTTATGACAATCGTTTCTATTGTATTCGATCCGCGATCACATTTAATCCGCTATAGTAAAACTTGCTCTTAATATTCTAGACTCTTGGAAACTTTCTACCTACATGTTTTGTAGTACTAAAGTTTCGCATACCATTGCACTTTTATGAGCTTAAAACTCTCCAATAAGATTTATTCCAATGTGGTAATAAATACACTTTTCCCAATACTTGAACATATGCACAGATTTCATAATCTTCAATAAAATACTTTTCAAATTTAAATGGTGTTTATAAAGCTTCTGGTGTTGACTTGATTATTATTTGTTTCTCTGATGGATAATTTTTGGAAAATTCGAAAAACGTAACGTTAACTAATATTTTTACATGCTCATCTATTTATACTCATGAAAAGGTATTGGCATCGTGAGAAAAACCAAATTCCAGATTGTGATGAAAACGATCGTTTTGAGACCGAAAAATACAAAATTTATACGAATTGGCATGCTGTCTGTGTGTCTGTGTGTCGCTGGTTATTTGTTGTGACCGCATTTTTCTCAAACACATCTCAACGTGGACATCTGGAATTTTACATATTATATCTGTCACATCCAAGGACGAACCCTATTGAATATCAGTGAAATGGGTTCGTCCAGGAGGGCAAGCCACAAGGGGGCAAACATTTGTTTGCGTCAAATCAATAAATTAAAAAAAAATTGTTCATAATGAGATGTGGCAAGATGTGCCTATTGAAAATTTCTTGTAAGATTAACTGTTACATTAGAATTAATTTCATTCAATTTAAAAAATAAAGTCGGTATCGGTAGTTATCATATCCAATTTGAAATAAATGAAATATAAATTATTTTATTTTGTTTATTTCGTTTGTCTCGTTTATCTCGTTTGTCTCATTTGTCTTGTTTATCTCATTTGTCTCATTTACCTTATTTGTTTCATTTATTTCCTTTTCTCATTTACCTCATATGTCTCTTTGTCTCATTTGGCTAATGTGTCTCATTTGTTTCATTTATCTAATTTTTGTAAATAAATAAAATAAATGGAAATGATATTTTCAATTAATGTAATTTATTTCTTTCATATCAAATTGAATGATGAGAAAGTACTGTCGAAGAGCACCTAGCTGAGACCAATTTTTTAAATGTATGAAAGTAAAATAATATTATAAAGGTAATGGTCCCCATAATAAAATTAGTTAAAGACTTTGCAACAGAAAATAGAAAAAGTTTAATTCGGTATTTAAAGAAACATAAAGTAAAACAATTTCATTAATGTCTAGAAACAGGGCCTGCTTTAGAGGCGGACAACCCCGACCTCTGTCCGGGGCGGCGAATCTGAGGGCGACATTTTCGCCCCCCTGAAAGTGAACCAAATATTGATAAATTAATTATTCTCAATTCATATAAATTTTACACTACTTGTTGATTTTTTCCCTAACTAAAACTAAGTACTATGCAATTTACATTTGATCTTTGAGGTTTGTTATGATTTAAAGCTAGAAAAATATTAAAACACCTTTTTAAAAAAAGCATAATTTTTTTAATATGGTCCAACAAATATACTTATTTTTTTATTCTTCTACTTTTCAATGGCCAATATTTTTAAAATATGTCCACGGGTTAACATTAAAACTTTTGAGTGACACTCGATGGGAAAGCAGGATAGAAGCTTTAACGCCCTTAAGATTTCAATTTGGTGAAATATACGACACTGCTAAGCATTTATAAAAACCAAGACATCGATATCTCAATAAGAGGCGATACTTCGGATTTGCTAAGTTGCATTAAACAATTAAAATTTTTATATTCAATAGTCATATGGTATAAAATTTTAAACAGTATTAATCCCATAAGCAAGCTTATGCAAACAAAAGATTTTGATTTGAGAAAAGCACTTGATCTTCTAGAGAATTGCAAAAATTTCTTTAAAAATCTTCAATCAGATAAGTCTTTCAATGAAATTATTGTTGACGCAAGAGAATTGGCTGATGAAATTAACGTTGAGCCAATGTTGAATCAACAACGCCGCGACACCGCATAAGGAGAAAAAAGGCCAACTTTCCATATGAGGCAAGGGACGAACCAATCGAAGATCCCAAAGAAAAATACAAAATAGAATTTTTCTTCTATACTATTAATCAAGCATTAAACGCATTAAATAGTCGATTTGAACAACTGAATCACCATAGTAACCATTTCCATTCTCTATATAATACATATGATTTGAAAACCATATCTAAAGAGACACTGATAAAGATTTGCAAAGATTTGGAAAATATTTTGTCTGATGGTGAATCAGCTGACATTAGTAGAGGAAATTTCTGCAGTTTGTGCACTTTTGGGCAAAAAAGAAAGTCCAAGTGTTCTTAAAATAATAACAATGCTAAATTTTGCTGCAAATCTTAGTATTGCCTTAAGAATACTACTGATTATTCCAATATCAGTAGCAAGTGGAGAAAGAAGTTTTTCCAAATTAAAATTAATCAAAACCTTTTTACGCTCAACTACTACGAAAAATATACTAAACGGCTTGGCTATTTTAGCAATTGAACATGAAATTGCTGATAAAACAAACTTAAGAGGTAATAAAAAAATTTGCAGAATTAAAAGTCAGAAAAATATTCTTCTGATTATAACTCAAACAAACAATGTATTACTGTAGTTCTATGTATCTACCTTTTGTTTTCTATTTAGGTTTTAGGTATAAGTGAGAAAAAATCTAAATCGTAATAGCGGTAAAATTGCACCCTGTATGTTTAAAACTAAGTAAATATTTTTAAAATCTAGGTATCTAAAGGTACTACAACTCTATTTTATTTTAATTTATACTGTTTTGTACCAATTGTTAAGTTTTAATACTTGTTTCTTTTTAAATATACGTTTTTGTTGCAAAATAAAACCATCTTTTAATAAGAAAAAATAACTTTAAAAAGGGGCGGCAATTTGTTTTTTGTTCGGGGCGGCGTAAACGCCAGAGCTGCTAGAGAAAAAGAAACACTGCAAAATTCTTGCAACATGATAAAATATTTAAAATTAGCAGTTTCTTTTGAATATTTGTTTTCCGAACAAAATACAATATTATGCACATTTTCGTGAATGTTTTGCTGCTTCCCAATTAAATTCTCTTATTGCACAGATGCCTGTTCACATGCCTGTGCATTCTTCAGTATGCAAAACTATTTAATATTCACAATTCGTGACCACTAAATAAAATTTATATCTTTTTCTCAGACTGAACTAAGTACAAATAAAATTGAAAGAGAAAAAAGGATTTCATAAATTAAGAATGTTTTCGATATTTTATTTAGGTACTTAGAATTAGCTGATATGTAGCGAAATGCATGTCTTATTGAATAAAAATGCTTGACGGATGTCTAGATGTAAAAAATTATAAACTCAACAATAATAGGAATGATGTAGAAATATCCTGGGCTTTCGGTCATTTAAATAAATAAGAACAATATTTATTTTCTTACGTTTCGGTTTATTACAACCAACGTCAGAAAACTACAATTAATTACACAAAAAAATTATAAGGTTATACTATGTTATGTTGAGCACTTACAATACGGATTATTTTGTTATTTTTTTGGTACAATTTTACATTTTATAACTATTGCAGATGAGTGTTTATATGTGACTGAAACTTTTCTGGCTTGTGGTGCAGTTTGTTTATGTTGACTGTGAAGATGTGTGATTTATGTGTGTATTATTAGATATATTTTCTTACATGGGTGGTGTAAATTATTAGAGTTAAACAATTTATAGAAAGATGTAAAAACTTGTTTTTATTTTTATAAGTGTATTACATATTATCCCCTTTATATTTAACTTAATAAACTGAAATATGTTTCGCTTAAATTCTCAATATCTATACGGTTGTTAATTGCGTTATTATGTCTTTTAATTTGTAGCATTTCATGTATTGTTCTTCGGTGGTAGTTTGGTTCTCTTTCTAGTATATTTATATTGTTAAAGTAAAAACTATGGTTGTAGTCTAATGCATGTTTCGTAAGTGCTGTAGAATTTGGATTAGCTGCTTTTATATTATATGTATGTGTATGTATTCTTTTGTGTAGGTATTGTTTAGATTGGCCTATATATGTGCTGTTACAGTTATTGCAGTATATTTTGTAAACGGTACTAATTTCGTTTTTTGGTTGTAATTTAGGGTTAAGTTTTGTGAAGAATTTTTTTGTCGTGTTATGCGGTTTATGTGCTATTGATATATTATGTTTTTTTAATACGTTTGAGATGTTTTCTGATACCTTTGGTATATAGGCGATAGAGATATATTTCTTATTATTTTGGTTTGATGGATTCCTTGTTTTATTATATATTGTATGTATTCTTTTTTTTTATTATAGGTTCATAAAAACTTTTAGGGTAAGAGTTTGTTTCAAGAACTTTTTTAAATTTTTTTATATTATTGGGTCTCTACTTTGGATGTGAAAGTTTAACGGCGCAGTCTGTTAGGCTGTTGACGATACTTTTTTTGTAGCTATTAGGTGTGTTTGAGTTAAAATTTAGGTATCTTTGAGACCAAATTTCTTTCGTGTACCAGTTTGTACCGATGATGCCGGATTCGTTATATTTGAGAATTATATCAAGGAAATGTATACTATTTTCTTTTTCTATTTCGGTGGTGAATTGCAAGCATGGGTGATAATTATTGAACCAATTAACTTTGTAATCTATTTTATTTTTTGGTAGGCAAATAATATTCATCTACGTATCTTTTGTAGAATTTTGGTTTATAGTTTGATGTTAGTAAAACACTGAAATTAACGGTCAAGAAAAGCATATTAGTTTAACTCAGCAATAAAACATATTTGTATTATTTCTTGGATTAATTTAAAGCAAGCAATCAAAAAGAGCATTTTGTTTCTTTAATACATTCATCATTCAGATTGACTTGAATATTTTTAGATGCAAATGCAAAACGTCTCATTCCCAGCATGATCTTATGTAAATGTTTAGTCAGACTTTATTGGATGCTTCGGGCACGGTCTAGCCCAGCCAATGAATATGACCCAACCCAACTAAAAACGTTTAAAGATACACCCATACACGAACCAAAAATATTCATTATAAATACATCAACACCATTAATTATAATTTAGTATTAATTTCCAGATTATGTTGAAGTAATTATTAAAATATGCAATAATTTCATTTCATCTAATAAATATTATCATTAACATGTTTTTGCTGCGATTTGTTTCGTCTTTATTTAGAGTTTATTATAATTTGTTAATATATGTTAATTATAAAGCAAATGTTATGTTAAATTATTAGACAATAATTTGATATCAAATAAATGTATTCTCAAATTTAAATTTAACAAAAAATATACAGACAACAGTATGAATATAAAACAGGTCCATTAATATACTATTTTTGGACATATGCATATTCCTCTCTAATAGTTTTACCAAAAAGAAAGGGAGGAATATTGTCACATTATTAAACAGAATTAATAAATACATAAGTAACAATAACATGCATTGATAAATCTCACGAAATAACTATACTATTCTTGCATGACCAATACATTTTTTATTAGTTTACAAAGAAGATTTACTTATGTACAATAATGATATATAAATTTTATTGATCCTTAACCGGTGAAATAAACGTTAACTTAGACACTATGGTAGGTGTCTAACTCTAAAAATGGCAGATTCTTAAGCCCCCCATACACCTGCGAACAAATTGCGCAAACTAACGTTGCACAACAGATTGTTGTGCGAACAAGGTCACCCATACACTGCGCAATTTTATACAAACTTCAGTTGCTTTTGTCGTATACCTACGGAAACATGCCGTCTGACGATGCAGCCTGTTTAGCTATAATAATTGCTGTTGCGTCGGATGTTGGTGTTAAAAAAAGAAAAAGGAAGCAGAGAGTGTGGATGAAAGAGTGGTTGAAGAAAAGATCTCGTTTTAACCACGAAAATCTCCTCAAAGAACTTCAGTTGAGATGCAATAGTTGCGCAACGCCACTCGTTGTGCAATTAATTTCAACCAAGTTTGAATTTCGGCAACTAGTTGCGCAGCACGTCAAACAACACCATACATTATACAATTGTTTGCACAACAGCCTCTGTTGCGCAATTTGTTCGCAGGTGTATGGCGGGCTTTACGGCATTCGTATTTATGTTTGCACAACGATTTATTAATTTGTATTTTATTTTATACAGAGTTAGTAAATAGTATGAAACGATCTAAGTATCTCCATCAGTTGCAATGAAATTTGGTACAGGGTGATCATTTTAAGTGCTCATTCGATTTCATTGCTTAATTTTTCACCTAGGAAAATAATTACAGAACTTATGTATTTTTTTTCTGATTAATCCTAATTCAAAAAAAAAAAAGAATTAAACGTCATATAAAAAGCTATGGCTGGAAAACTGATAAACACAAAAATTAATACCCTGTATATTAATGCGGAAATGGAATGTGACATTCAACTGATTATAATGCGGTTGACACACATATTTTTCACTTCCGGTTTACAAACGAAACGTGGGAGATTTATGAACTTAGCTGTAAGGACTATAATCAAAAGTATGTTGGACAGACTAGACGATCAATTCAATCTAGATTCAAAGAGCATATGGCTCATTTCAAATATGGTAGAACAGATAAGTCTAGTGTTGCCCAACATGCGTTTGAGAGCAACTATAAAATAGATATTAGCAATTTAAGATTAATTGGAAATGTCACAAAGACTACACAGCTGGATACATTTGAAAGTTTGGAAATCACAAAGTGTAAAAATATTATGAATAGTGACAGATGACCTATCCCAAATAGCCGGCTTTATTGGTTAGTGGATCCCGGTTCACAGAACCAAATAGGATACATTCTTAGCATAAAGTTAGTTTTAATCATCTCCAGATGGTGCCAACTTGGTTCGGAAAACGCGCGTCGTGCAGTATATAGTGTTCTGGTGTTTCCTGGAAAACTACGTCAATGTCATCTTCACATCAAGGGTTCCAATCCACTCCAGGATGTGTCTCATAGCTGAATTTTGTTTTTACGTCATATTCACCTCAAACTTTTAGGTCAAACCACAGAATCAACTAAACAAACACTTCCTCTAATCAGCCCGCATTTACAGCACCTCTCTGACGTGAAGTCGAGTAAATGATGCTTCACAATCCGTCAAATAGAGCAATTGCATCAGTCATGACCCTTTCAGTTTGGAGCATCCAGTATACACGATGAACATAACCAATTTACATGCAAATTGGCAAACAATTAGCAGGTTTTAAATAGCCTATATTTATGATTTTTCAGAAACTAAAGCCAGTGTATCTTAAATAAGCTTTTCGCATTAAAAAACATTATGTTTTATAATAAAATTTGTTCAACAAGCTTCTAACAACTTCTGGAAACTGTTGGCAACTATTCATTATACGTTATGTTATTTTATTTCTTGTTATACTGTGTGCTGTCAGATACAGATGCTCCATTACCTAAATGTATTCTGGGAAAATTTTTCAAATTATAGTTGTCCATAAAATAAAATCATATTCACAAATAGTGCATACGTAATTTTAATCTGAAAGTCTTTGATTAATACAGCTTTTGGTGTCAATAATTAGTGTTAAAGATATTAAATTATTGCAGATTAATTATAGTTTCTCACGCTACTATACACCATTATAATTAAACACTTAAGTAAATTAATTGCACATCATAAATTACTAGAGAAAAGCACTAAATCAATTACATTTATGATAATTTGTAATATATATCTTTGCCAGGTGCTTTTGTTGTAAACGTTACCCGATTTAAAAACTAAATTTGGTCATGTCCAGGAGAAATTATAAATA
Organism: Rhamnusium bicolor; assembly: GCA_029963845.1. Lineage (NCBI taxonomy): Eukaryota > Metazoa > Arthropoda > Insecta > Coleoptera > Cerambycidae > Rhamnusium > Rhamnusium bicolor. The sequence continues at coordinate 33,822 of JANEYF010005611.1, read as the reverse complement.
TAACGAACTAAAATCAATATGTCAACAAATTTTCAATATTTCCGCATATAACATTATTGCGATTTATTTGCAAATATAAAATCGGTACAAGAATAAACAATAAATTATAATGTTTATAAAGAATATTCCATTTGAAGGCTCACTATGAGTACCTCCCTTAGTTGAAGATATAGAAGATATGACAGCTCTTAAATATTTATCATCGTATTTCCCTTGAGATAACTTGCAAAAAAATCTAAGGGCATGAAGTCAGGTAATCTTACCGGTCAATTACTAGTATCATATAAACAATTAGTTGTGTTCAAATTATTGCCAAATTCATTCATCCAATACTCTTTTACTGTTAGATAATGGAATATAATTGTCCCATCTCTTTTAGGGACAATTTTAATTATAATTGGATAGGATAATGTAATGGTAATGGTGGGGGGAGACTGGCGCCTGGCAAGTAGGCCGCAGCCAAGCCCTTTTTTACCCACGACCAGCCGCCCCTGCGGTCATGTACTTATGTTGTTCCCTCGTCGAATCTTTCCGATCTTCTAATGAAGATCAGGATGTCACTCAGTCCCGAAGATGCTACGCATCAGGCGCCTAAACATTTCACACTGCTCCAGGAAGTGGTAAGACGTTTCTTCATCATCCTGGATATGTAGGGTTTTCCTCAACACCTATTAATGATAAAAGTCTGCAATAGCCTGTCAAAACTCCGATTAAAAGTTTCAGTCTTTCGACTTCACCCCAGCGACCTGACATCTCGATTTACATGGCCCCGTCACAAAATCTCGAGTTTGCCTACAGGCCATGTTGCTCCTCCATTATTTTCTTAATGTTTCATTTGCTCACTCATTAAGGGCCGTCGTGACCTGTCTTCTTGTGGTGCTCAATATAGTCCTAGGTCCAATGCAGGGCTCCTCGGCTCCAAGTCCAGCTAAAGCGACCTGACTGATAAGTACCTCGAGTTTCTACAAAATGAGATATGGGATGAAGTTGCGGAGCTACCATTAGCTTAATTTAGAAACATATACTTTCAACAAGATGGTGATCCTCCGCACAATAGCAGAATTGTTTTAAATCATCTCACTGAAACGTATGGCGAACAAGTGATAGCAACCAATGGTCCCATAAGGAAGCCTGCCAGGTCTCCGGACTTAACGTGTTTAGATTTTTATTTATGAGGATATCTCGAAGATAAAGTGTACGGAATACCAGTTTTGACATTCTGTATTCAATAGTATAACACCTGAAATGTTGGAAAACGTCTTGCGAGGGACAAAACATCGAGCAAGTATAACTCGTGGGGGAGGCCACTTTGAACAATACTTGTAATTTTTATTAATTGTAAATTTTTAATTTTGATATAATTTTGTTACAAAGTTTTGTTATTCATAAAGTTTTGATTTAGAATTTTAAATAATAATAAACATACTTACTTTTTTTCTTTAAAATGCAAAGGTAGTAGTAGTAGTAGTAGTAGTAGTAGTAGTAGCTACTTATTTTACTCGGCAAGTAGGCCACAATGGGCCCTTTTTACCTAGGGACCTACAGTTTAGCGTGGACTCCGAACCACGGTCCTCGACTGTCAACTAACCCACCGCCTGGGCCTGCCCGCCTGCACCGCTAGCAGAGTGGCAAACCTCCTGGGTAGGTCTCTTCGACCCTCCACCCGGGCTCGCCTCAAGGTAACTTGATGCGAACTTTTTTAATAGCAGTATAATAATAATTGCAGGTTAAAATACTACAAGTACAATCTATTTTTACAGCTTTTTAAATAAATGTCCATAAAAATCCAAGCAATGGATTTGTAAAAAAATGCAATTTAATGGTCACCAAGGAACCACCATTTGAAAGAAAAAAGAATTATTTCAAAAAAAAAATTACTTGCATTAAAACGCCTACAAAATGGTTATTAATAGTAATTATGTTGAATTATTTTTTTTCCGTAGAAACTGAAATGACAAGGTACGTTTTTTTTATTTCATAGCAGTCTACATCAAAATTTATAATTGCTTATAAAAAAATAACAACTGGTCAGAAATTTATAAAAATCACCACAGATATTCAAAAATTCATCCTAAATCCAAAAATGTAATAATATATAGGGTGTTCTATTTAAAAATCAAAAGTTCATTTCCAGCGAAACCGGAAGTACTGTGAAATTACTTCATATGTCAAAAAATACAGTTTTCTGAATGGCTCTAAATCCCTTAGTTTTGTTCCGATATGTTCAAAAATAAAAAAGTTAAAGGGGTGAGCCACTACTTTGTGGTACCCGGTATACAAATATATGCAACAGTGACAAATTTCAACATGCACTCTATTTCTTCAGTTAGGAGAAATACCAACGTTGCGTCCCGAATTTGAACCATCCTGTACACGGTGACTAAATTTCAAGTGTAATCATATTTTAGGTTTTCAAGTTGAATAAAATACAATAAAACGATCTGTGTAATCATATTTTAGGTTCTCACGTTGAATAAAATACAATAAGATGATCTGTGTTCATTTGGAGATTATGGTCAAAAAAGAATTTCTTTTTTTTATTATTTTTTCTCGTTTTTAATATTACATTAGAAGCCATATTGTGGAATTTTTTTCTAATGGTGTAATCATTTTAACGGAAGATCTAGCAGATGATTATAATGTCACAATGGTCCTGGTGCCACATCACCATTAGTAGACAGATTTTGTGACAAGACACCATCTACTTCTATTATTACATACAGGGTGTTTTAAAAATACTCCAAAATCTTTCATGAGCTATTACCACTTAAGGGGTATGTGAGAAACGCTTTGTTCATAAATAATTCACAAAATAATTTTGGATTTCAAATATTTGTGGTAGTCTCTACATATTAAGTTACAAGATTGATTTTAGTTTTTTTTTTTGTGTTTGTTAGAGAAGCCGTTTTACATCAAAATTTCAAGCCTCTGTTCTACATAATTTGTTGCATCTTAGAAGAAGGGAGATTGGGGTCGTTTTTTGAATTTATTTTTGTTTTTCGTGACAACGTCTAGTGTTTTAAATTGTGAATTTCTACAACAAAATTACTGTTGATATATTTACTGATTACTGAATTAACGAATATTCATGTAATGTTTGGTAGGGAATTTGGAAATTGTTCATAAACCAGACATCTGCATCAGGAAGTATTTCAAAATAGTCACCAAATCATACAAGTTGCTGGTGTGATCGTAATCTAAAATACAAACAGTTGCGTTTTTATTAAATGGCAAAAAAATCATTATATTCAAGGACTATGACATGTATATCCTTATACGAATGTCCAGTGTATTTTAATTTCATATGTTTCATAGATGTATTAACGGAGAAGGATCAAAAACGGATACACAGTAATTGCCTTATGAATATTCATATAGATGTCTTCAGGATATATCCATCTCATATCCCTGAATGTACTGAAATAGAAGGATCAAACAGTAGACGTCCAACCCAAGGCGGATTTAATGGTTGCCAAAAATGGCATCATATGGATATCCCGTGATATGAGATGAGTGTATTGCCTAGAATTCCGTCGAAATCTATGGCCATATTAGTGTTAAAATTTTAACCTATCTTATGGTACAAATACAACAAGCCAGACGAAGGTTCCGTTTACTCCGATATTTATCTGAAAATAAACAATATAATCAAGTTCTGTTTACTCCACATTATTAAGAAAATGTTCTGATTTAGGCATGTACCCACTCTTAGAACACTGTATGTGTATATAAGGAAAAAGCTAGTTTTGGCAGTAAATGGACCATATTAGTATGACGTCACATAATTATGCATCCTACGTAAAATAGTCACAATACAGTGGTTGCCTATATATAACTAAGCCTGGCCAAGGTCATTAATCCTACAGAGACGTACTGGGTATGCATCATATCATAATACTTAATAAGTACAATAATAAAAACAAAAATATTTTATATATTGTGATGTATGTTTTTGTACTATTTCGTTCGCTTTAAATTCTTTTTTTATGTATTTCCTTATATTTTGTAAGCTTAGTGCTGCACATTATTATTAAACTGTTAAATGACGTTCACACATGTACATTGTATATCTAAGTGATAACTAATAATAAATAAAAAATAAATAAAATAAATGGAAATAAATTTTATTAATACTGGTAGGTACACTTTATAAAAATATGTACAAATCTCACCTTCTTAAGCAGATTTATGAAGTAGCTTGGTTGTCGTTATCACAAACTGGAGCACTTCTATAATAACTGTGTAGCATCAGATATGTTTCTACAGTTGTCTCATTAAGAGATGTTCGCTGTGGTGAAAAAATATGTTTGTATTTTGAAAAAGACCGTTCGACATCTACGGAAGTAATACAGGCATAAGTAAAACACTCTGTGACGCAGCTGTAGATGCATCATCACAAATTTGTCTTAATTTGGTAAAATCAAGATCTTTCCGTAATACACTCTCGAATTTTTCAATAATGGGCTTATTTTTTGCGTCATTTATAGTCTAGCTATGTATTTACGTCGTCCACTATTTGCAGCGATTTCACTAACGACAGCGAAGTATTTTGCAATTTTTCTATTGCGTCGTGTAGTCCTCTATAATTGTTATAAATAGTTTTTAAATCTGTTTCAAGGGAAACATCTTGAAAGCTTGTCTGGCTTTCCTTAATAGCTGCAACCTCGTTAGGGTTGAACTGTAGTATCACAGCTTTTATTTGTTGAAAATATTCAGCATAATAAAAAGCTGCCTTCAGCTACGTTTCCCAACGTGTAAGAATCGCCTCTGGTGGTTCCGGAATACCAGGATACAGTGTGTGTGAAATGCTCGAAGCCGTTTAGAAGATTTGAGAAATAGTTTTTTTGTATTTGCTATTAATGCATCTACCTCTGGAAAACATTTTCGAATCATTTCTGCTACAAGATGGAACGCATGCACTTTACACGTAACATGTAAAAACCTACAATCGTCTCTTTGAAGAAAACGGCCCACCAAACGCATTGTCGCAGCACCGTCGCAGTCACATCAACACTTGACTTGTTGACAGTTAAAATTCTTTAAAAGTCCCCAACACCACCCGCGTAATTGTTTTGCCAGTACACGCAGTTAGTCTTTTGCTAGCTAGCAAAAGTGGAAGTGTTGGTTTGACAGGGTCGAATACACGTACTATAACATTTAAAATAGATTTTTTTTACAATCTGTCGTCTCGTCAACACATAACCACAGCCGTGTATTTTTTAATGCACATTTAATCCTATTTACAACGTCTTCACGAACACTTGGTACATATCTACGTAACGATGAACGACTTGGTAAAGTCACCTGGGGATTGTATTTATTCCAGAACTCCCGAAATGCTGGTTTATCCAATATGCGCAGGGGAACATCACAGGCAATCAGCATTAACAGTAAATCAAACATAAACTGAGGTTCCAAAGAAGACACGCCATTATTTTTATTTTTATGCCGGTTACTATTGACATGAATTTTGCAGCATTATTTATTCCAGCACATTAAGTCTTGATCACAAACTTTACAAATTATTTTACATCCATCATAGAACAAATCCGGAAAATCACCGATAAATTTATTCACTTTATCAGCGTACGGTCGTTTTCTACTCTTTACGCTCAACATTATTTATTATTTATTAGTACTCTATGCATCGACCGATAGATAACAACTGAAGTGTGTCGTGTCATCGTCATCGTAAACAAGCGAACGATGGCATTGGTATTGCGCCCGACCCTGAATCTACCACGGCTTGGCCAGGCTTATATATAACACTGAAACTTGGCCGTTATGATACTCATGAACATAAAGGCGGCATTTTTGACAGTTAGAACACAGCATAGAATTTTTTTCTCCATTGAAAGAAATATTTAAGAATTTTCAGTCACCAGTCACCATGAACAATATATGTTAGAATATTTACAATACTATAGAAGTTTTATTAATAATAATAAAAATAAAGTTACTGCAAAGCGTTATATTTGTATACAGTGTGTCTGTAAAATAAATTCATTATTTCTTAAACCAAAAATAATTTAAAAAAAATCCTCAGACACTTTGATTTTTAATTTCAATTCCGCACCTTATCCTTTACTTTTTTGGTTGACGTCATCTCTGTTTCCGTTATGACGTCATCGATATTTTTTTAAATGGAACACCTCCATTTTTAGAATCTGAATCAACAGCTGCATCCAAAAATGTATCACACTTAGGGTCTAAAACTGATAAGTTGAAAGATACGGCTAATTTGATATAAGAATTTACTAATTTTTCATGTTTTATTTGAACAAATAATAGTCACTAGAACTAACGGTTGGTTAATAATAAACATAATTTATAGTAAATGTTCGAACTGTACTCCTTGTTGTAGCTGACAGTATCCTAAACGATGAATAAAGTGTTGCTGAACCCTGTTTATAGTTTCATGAGAAATGTTGTTTATTTCTGTTCTAATTCTCTCTTTTAATTCAATAGTATTTTCCGGTTTGGTCTTATAAACTAAATTTTTTAGATAGCCCCACAGAAAATAATCTAATGGATTGAGGTCCAGTGACTTTGGTGGCTATTCGATGGGTCCACGTCTATCAATCAACCTGTTTAGAAATTTTGGTCAAGATATCTTCAAACGTCCGCTGCTTAATGGAGAGGAGAACCATCTTGTTGATGTCATAGGCTTACGTCAACATTTCCAGGATTAATTCTACTGGTGAATAAATTTATTAACGTTGAAATGAGATAGCCCGTTAAAAATTGAAGATATGCCAGTTTCATCGAAAAACTAGGGTCCAATGTTTCTATTTCTTACAATTCTCGCCCACATATTTACCTTTTGTGGATACTGTGTGTGCTGCTCCTGCATCGTTTCCCTTGCCCAATATCTACAATTCTGACAATTCACTTCACCATTTAATTTGAAAGTACATTCATCGGAGAAAATAATATTTTTATCAGAAGAGGATCACCATTGTACATATTCATCATTGTTTCCAAAATTGTATCCTCTGATCTCTGGATCATCATCATTTAATTCTTGCATAAGCTGAATCTTCAAGAGATGCCATTTTTCTAATTGTGATACTGTATGTACTGACGTTTTAGTAACATCATAATCGCGACTAACCTGGCAAACGTTGATACGTGGATTTTCTTCAACAGCCAGCAAAATATTTAATTTTGTATCCTCGTCAGCACCTGGGTGACCTGGTTTGGGTAAATCTTCCACTCTACCAGTCTCTCTAATTTTTTTTTCAATTTTACTCACTGTCGATCGAGTTATGGATTGTTCTGAATATTTAGTGTTAAATAAATTACATATTTCTTGTTAAGTTTGCTATCACCATACCCAATCATCGTAAAAATTTCAATTCTCTGCTTTACAGATGCACTCATATTATAAATTAAAATAAATCGGCAACAATTATTGAGAAACCACTACGGGGGTAAAGTATTATTAAGTGGTTCACTGTCAAAGACGATAATGATAAAACAAATAAACAAACAAAAAATTAATAAAAAATGTGTTTCTTTTTTACTTTTTTACTTGTTTTTCTTTAAATGCCGTATCTTCCAACTTATCAATTTCAGAACCTTGTAACGAAGTGATTTTTTTTTTCGGTAACCATTTTCGGATGTAATAAGACCTAATTGGTTTCATCTTTCACTTTGGAACACCCTGTAAACTATAACTAGTGTGAATGTTTCAGTTAAAACTGTTTTGAATCAGAATTCAAGGCCTTTTAGAAGTCAAGTATGTGGAATAACAATTATTTACTACACATAATTGTTTCAACCCGGTTTATTTTCAGGGTAATCTTAAGTTATTTTATTATCTTAATGGTAAACCATTCGTTGTGTTTTAAAACAACCACCAAGTAAGACGGAAATGGAATTTAATATAGTTTATCAATTGGAAATAGCCAAATTGAGAGTAGTTATTAATGATAAAGGGGTGTGCTTCTATTTTTGTTTAAATAATTTATAGAATAAATTATTGTTGGAGTTATAGTAAAATATTAATCCATGACCGATTTTAAAGATTTCTTTTTTGTAAATATAGGTTTAAAATGATGAGAAAACGATTTCCGGCGTCGGAATATTTTATAAAATTTGGTTATGTTAAATAACGCAGGGAATTGGTTTATGCACAGTAAGCTTGCTTGGAATACAGTTACGACGCGCGCAATCTGTTCAGTTTCCTCTGAAACACATAGGCACGTGATTCTCGAGTGGGGATTTGTGAATAAAACCGCAAACACGAGCCACAAAGATCATCTTCTGACAACTGGTCAGACACCCCGGCCGTACCGAAAAAGCCGCTTCCGAACTCCAGGGTGCTCCGACGAATCTTTCAGTGGTAACAAATTCTGTTTTACTATTTTATTGCTTTATTGTTTGTTTTGGTGCATTTCCGTCATTTACCGTTTGTGTCCGCATTTCTGCTATTGTCTGCAAATACCGTACCACCCGAGATCCGGAAAATATCGCGATTCAGCAAGTAAACCTGGGTTATCTATTTTAGCTACGAGCATATCGGGATTTCATTAGTAAATACCGCACGAGTGAGGTTTGGTTCTAGAACTATAAAATAAACCTCACCGTGCCGGGGAAAGTAATAACCATTCTGTTCAGCACGAGTAAGGTTTGGTTCTAGAACAATGAAAGAAACCTCATCGTGCCGCGTGGCATAATGTCATAACTGTATTGACTAGAGACATGTCGCTGAGCTATCGATATATTACGTCCACGAGTAGCTAGTCTGTCCCTGGATTGACCTCCTTAGATTGTGGCAGGCCTGCACTCCGTAGCCACTAACACATGGATAGTTCTGCACCACCCACCTGCTGTAATTCTTCCTTAAGCACCAGCGACCATAGAGTCACTAACCGCTTACCGTAGACACCAGTAACCGTAGATTTCTTTCATAACTGCTTGTAGTAATTATTTCGATATTGCCTGCTTATAGTAAATACCGTAGATGTAGTCTCCGAAACTTTGATATATCATAAACCTCTTGCTTGGTTCCTAGGCTGATTGCTTGTAGATAAAAACTAATATTTACCTTTTTTTTCTACATTTCTTAATAAAGTTGTAAATAGATATTATGGAATGTATTCCATATTTTGCGGACACACTGCATATTTACACATATTTTGTACATGGTGGATGGTAAGTAGAAGTTCTTAAATATTTCTTTCAAGGGGCGAAACAGTAAAATTCTGTGCTGTGTTCTGTCAAAAATATCGCCCTCATGTTCCTAACCATAAGGGTCAAGTTCCATTGTTACATATAGGCATCCAGTGTGCTATGACTCTTTCACGTAGGTTGCATAATTATTATTAATTATGTGATGTCACAACTAACAAATAATGTAGTCTATTTGGTTGTATTCATAATATAGCAAGAGGCTACTACGATCAGTACACAATTGTAATTCCATAGAGGTTTAGTTAAGTTGTTATTTTGTTTATAGGATTTTGATTCCAAATAGTTTAATCTCTACAGTTCATTTTCGTCATGACAGTCAATTGATGTTTATCAATGTGTCAAAATCATACTTTGTCAAAGTAGCTTTTTGCATGTTTTTTTTTGGTTTTTAATTTTATACAAAGTCGTAAAAAAAATCATGTTCTTAACTCATGCGGAAAGTGTCTTTCCCATACTTGATTGCTTGCCCGAACTCCACTCCGCGTCGTACGGGTCAACGGCAATCGCGTGCGGATAAATATTATTTTCCGCACTAGTTAGGAAAATAACTGATTCGAACGGTAAACAATAATTATGAACAAAATAATGGATGCCATAAACAAATGATATAAACTGTAATGATATCCTTATTAGATTGTGTCAAACTGACGTGACGTTGATTATGATCATATTTTTCAATTAAAATAATTATAATGAATAAACATTTATTATTTTCTTCTTACAATCGAATAAACAAGTGAGAACGGGTGAACAGTATGAGCGGGTGAACAGTCTGATACGTGCATTAGTTAAGCGTGCGCTACGCGCACCCTTGGCGCTGTGCAAGGCATCCTCCTCTGTCGCAACAAAAATTTGTGTATTATTGGCCGCTGCGCCGTTACGATGCGTCGGATCGAATTCGGTCATTAGACTTTTCTGCGCCGTTCGCGACGTAGAGCGCCAACCCCTCCGCGATTTTGACGAAAAGGCGCGTACCGAAATTAGCCCCCCTTCCCGACCCCCAACCCCCACCAATTTTTTCACGGAAACCTCCCCCTCGAATAATCCCCGCCCACGGGAGCGCTGTCCTTAATCTGCCGACGAAGTATTTTTTTCGGTCGATCGAATATTTTCGGCGCGTCGAAGGCTGCCACGCCGTTACGACGGGTCGGATGGAATTCGGTCATAAGACTTTTTTGCATAATTCGCGACGGAAAACGACACGCCCCCCATTTTTTTGCCGTAAAGGCGCGATCCGAAATTAGCCCCCTCCCTCGACCCCCCCATCCCCCCTCCAATTCTTTCACGGAAACCTCTCCTCGAATAATCCCCGCCCACGGGAGCGTGGTCCTTAATGTGCCGACGAAGTATTTTTTTCGAGACGATCGAAAATTTTCGGCGCGCCGAAGGCCGCCGCGCCGTAACGACGCGTCGGATCGAATTCGGCCATAAGGCTTTGTTGCGTCGTTCGCGACGTAGAACGACACGCCGCCCGCGATTTTGCCGAAAAGGCGTTTTCCAAAATTAGATGGGTCGAGATGGCAATTTTCCGTAATCGTGCGAAAAACTGCATTTTTCGTCTTTGTGTCATAAATAACTATTCACAGTTCATGTAAATGCATATAAAAATATTATTTCAATTGTATATATAATATTTCTTTCTTTATTACGCTTTTATTCGTTAACTAATATTTCTTAATTGAATTATTACAGTTTCTGAATGCTAATTGAATATATAAAAGCTAAAAAATGGTTTGTATTATAAAAGGTCAAAGTTATAAGCAAATTTATCCCAAAATGTTGGTCTGTTTTAATTCAGGTAATAGTGGAAAAGCGACTTTTATGATGGGAGAATCTCGTGCTATACCTTACTTAAATCTGAGGGGTTTGCAAAGCCGGAAACCATGACTCCCATAGTTCCTTTTCCTGTCGCAAAGGCGTGTAATTCAAAGTGACGTGCATTTCTCTAGTATTTCACCTTCAACATAAATTCATGTTAATTAGTATTTGCTTAGAAATATACAAGGGAAAACAAAACACTGTCATATGTTTATTTATACAGGTACAATATAAATAATATTTAAAAATAAATTAATAATTTATGTGAATACCATAATTTATCGAATATGAAATTGGAAATTATCGGTTTGTATTTACAAAAACACGAGATTGATTTATTATTTCAATTCTAAAATTGCAATTTTTTAGTTCATGAACGACATGCCACAAAAAGCTACTCGCCATGACGATTTTAAATATGACGTCACTATTATAGTAAGCAAGACCTACGGTTATCTTATCGTAATTGTTTTGTGAATATTTGGACTGATGTCGTGTGGTTTTTCAAGTTTATAATAATTAATTATGTAGAGCGGTTCTTTAAAAGCGGACAGTAAAATTTGCCAAGAATTGATACAATAACGGTGGCTAAATTCTCTGGGACTAATCCCTGTTCTGCCGAATTTAGGAACATTAAAACATCTGTGTAAGTGTGTAATATTTGTTTACTTCTAATTTTAAAGCTAACTAGGTACTTATGTTTATAAAAGTGTGTATAATGTAGGTAATTGGGACATTACTTATTAGACAGTCATCAACATAGTCTCAAAATTACAAACATAACAGATATGTAAAAAACTTCACTTGTTTAAATTAGCTGTAAAGATCAAAGCTAATAAAATTATATATAAGACAGAATAGTACTTACATCAAAGTGATCCTCACAAAAATACAATATACTTTTATTCGACAATAATTTTGAGTCTCTCCTGGCAAGTTCTACCAAGTCTTTCTCATTTTAATATCATCTGATAGTTTTGTGGTGTCTTTACACTTGCAATTCGGCAACAAACACCACGTATAACGATGGAAACTCGTTATTTTATATGATAAATAAAAAAAAAGTGACGGACTCGACCGTTACTTGCGCCTGTTTGTTTACTACAAGAATAACGTCACAGTAGATAGTGACGTGGCGGCTCGTAATTTGGCGCCAATTTTTATATTTGAAATTTTGAATGCTATTTATCTTCTAAAGCGATTTCAATTAAGCGAAATAAAAATTCTTGTGGACTAATACTACGATATGAACATTTTACGACAATTTAAAAATAAAAGTCAAATAGCCTATTAAATACTATACAATATTAAAAAATATAATTTTTACATACTTTGCAAGATGTATTTGTTTGTTATTATTTTAAGATGTCACTCGTAATTTTCTCGGTAGTTTTAAAGAAAAATTCGTAATTCAAAAACTAGTCTTATGTAGTTTTCCTGAGGAATCCGATGTCGCCAAGAAAGAAATAATTAAACGTCGTAATGGCGGATTGTTATATTTTTTGTTATAAGGAATTACTGAAACAAATTCAGTATATTCAGTTTTTTATATCACTTTCGGTTTGGCCGGAAATGATTTTGTCTTCCAAAAATTTTCATTCTCCCAATATATTTTAGTTGCATTCAAGACAACATTCGATTATGTATCAAAAATGTATAAAGCACTTCTGTGATATCTCTGATCGTTTTCGAAATATGGATAGCTCTTTGACTGAAGAAGATTTCGTAACCATACAACAATAATAAAGGCAATTTTCCATGTAGTTTTGCCATTATTTTCTTAGTTTGACACCTGTCCACTACAATTTGGCCCTAATAATGGTACTATTTCTAACACAAGGCACCTTGACCACAGCTAACTGCGATGTCACTTAAACTGTGTGCTGTATGGAAGTATGAGGACAAAGTCAAAAAGCTATTAATATTTCGAAAACGGTTAGAGATATCACAAAAGTGGTTTATATATTTTTGATAGATAATTGAATATTCTGTTGAATGCAATCAAAATAAATTGGAAGACTCAACATTTTTTAAAGAGAAAATTCATTGCCAGCCGAACCGACAAAAATTTAATATACGGAATTTCTTCCACTAATACCGTATAACAAAAATATAATAATCCGACATTTTGATTTTTTTTAAGTCTATTTTTCGGCCATAACTATTTTCTTTGATGTCCAATTGTTTCTTTCTCTGCCGCATCGGATTCCTCGGAAAAAACTACATTACATGAGTTTTTTGAATTACGAATTTGTCTTGAAAATTGTCGAAAAAATTGCTAGTAACATCTTAGCCGGGACACCCTATACAATATTATAATAACCAATTTCAGATTTAGCATATTTAATAAAAGTGAAACTGGATCTGTCTTCAATGGAATATTTAACAGTATAAAAACCAAAGAAGAACTAAGTTTAGTTATCACATACGTATGCTATTGAAAATGAGTTTTTAATGTGTTATCTCACAATTAAACTAATTAGTTCGACTTTTGTCTCTATGGAAATAACTAGAATGTCGAGTAAATTAATCATGAATATCATTACACACGAAACACTTTTGTTACGTTTAATATTAATATGCAGTCAAGTTGCTATAGGATGTTAATAACTTGTGTTTTAATCTAAATTATGCATCTAAAATTTAAAATTATCTTGCCGAAGAATATGTTAAAAAATTAATTATTTTTAGGAAAAACTTTTCAAAATAAAAAATTGTGTTTTACTACAGTCGCTATGTACAAAAATAATCGCTGAAATTGCATTAATTCGATACCACTATTTTCTTTTTCTAATCGTTGGGGGGGGGGTAGTCTAAATCTTACTTGCACGAACGTTGCGAGTGAGAGTGAACAAAACCCTTTCTACACAGAGGAACATTATAGTAGGCATACCGCAGGGATCGGTTCTCGCGCCAAATTATACAACATAGACGTGTCCAACTTTCTGCAGTTCTCAACCTTGCGATGTACGCCGACGATACCGCCATGGACTGTCACAGCCATCATACTTAGGCCGCTGGGCAGTTGGTAAAGGCGCACATGGTAAAGGTGTCAGAATACTACGCCAAGTGGAAGGTACAGGTAAACGTAGCCAAATCGAAAGCTATTGTTTTTACTAGAAAATTTACGAATAATAACATTATTACACCTATTTCGATGGAGGGTAGTCAAATTGAGACGAAACAGGATGTAAAATATTTAGGCATAACTTTGGATAAAAGACTCTATTTTGATAAACATGTAAACGGGACGATACGTAAAGTCTGTTCCTTATCCAGGAAGGCTAGGAATAGCAAATCAAAAAGGAACAAAAAATTGATATATACGATGATCCTGCCCTAACGAATGCTGTGTCCTACCTGATGTTCCGCGAGCGCAACGACGTTACACAAATTGCAAATTTTAGAAAATAAATGTCTACGCCTCATAAGTAACTCAATCCGATATACCCCCTTAAGGGAATTACGCCAACTTGTAACGACGTAGTACCCATAGTGGACCAAATCAGAGATACATTACAATGATTCTATGAATTCGAACTCTCTAATAGTCCACAAACTGCCAACATTACACAAATAAGGGAGCATAACGCGCCTTTTCGCATTAAACACAAACTGCCATACCAGACGTTACCAATATTTCGACAACCTCTACGCCCCCTCCTACAGGGAGGACACGCCCTTCTGTAAATAGGGTAACAAATCCAAAATTTTCACCTTTCCCTTGTTTTCTTTTTGTCCTTTATTGTTGTAATAAATTTCTTTCAAAACATTTTTTTCCAAATTTATGAGGACCATCAGTAAATTGCGGAACATTATCATATACGCAAATATTTTTCTACCTAAAAATAAGCGGAGACTAAACATTCCCACTCCCCATCTCTGTATTGTTTCAAGGCGAGCTTTTTTACTCTCAGCAATTTGGCTCGTCGTAGTAAACGCTAAATTCTAAATTTTTATATACACCATTTTATTAAATATGCATCTCTTTTCAGCATTACCTTTAAGTCATTAAGTTCATGCTCTTGCATGCACTGATTTGTTTTTGTTGCCATTATACAATTAAAATTATAATTTTAGGAGTTGTATTAGTTTAACGTAATATTTTTAAGCCCGGGCCGGCCCGACTCCGCTTGACCTAATAATTATCCCGATGCTTCCATACATGGGGATGTTAGGTCGGCAACAGACCGGGTGTCCGGCGAGGGACATACACCTTGTTGTTTTCTATTGATTTTGAATAAATTTGAATTTGGTGTAGCGTCAGCTACTGCCATCTAGAATTTAAGATTGAATTTGTTTTTATTAAATTTTTGGAAGGACCTCTCTTATTTTCAACTTTTCACTAAAAATGGTTATAACGAAACTTATCGGAAATTTAATTTTCTACAACTTTGGTCGTTAGCATTTTTCATCTACGATGGATATTTTTCGACTTAAACCGGATAAAATGTGGAATTAAATTATTGCATTCTCGTTTATTTTTAACTGTAGTGCATAAAAAAACTTATAGAGACACGTCAGCCTATTGACGCATTGACATATGGAGAGAAAATTGCGAACTGTTTTGAGTGCGGAGAATCTACAAATGAAAAAATTGTTTTAACGTCGTGGTGTTCAGACACATTTATCGAAAAGTATTTTCGAAGTGAAGAACACGAGCGAACGCTCCGAACTGTGGATAACGTTGCCATGCACCCAGCGCGTGCTATAAGAAATACGCTGATAAAAGTTCGGAGCAAACACGTTGGCGAAGCCTAATTTCCCAACATTTTATCCGGTTTAAATAAAAAAAATATCAATTGTAGACGAAAAATGCTAATGACCAAAGTTGTAGAGAATTAGAATTCCGATAAGTTTGGTAATAACCATTTTTAGTCAAAAGTTGAAAATAAGCTAGGTATTTAATAGAAACAAATTCACTCTTTAAATTCAAGATGGCGACTGATACTATAGTGGTGGAGTCTCGAAAATCTGGATTTAGACTACCATTTACCCCCCCCCTTCCAACGATTAAGAAAACGAATCTCGAATGATGTGCTTGTTTTGGGCGATATGACATATACTTGCGACAAATATTATCTGTATTAAATTTGTATTCGTTGTTGTTGGGTATTGTAAATGTCCATTGTATTTTTGTGTTGGAGTTCGGAATCTTGAGAATTATGAAAAATTCATGGTCATTTTGAAAATTCATCCTGGAAGACAGGCATCCAACAATCCCATTATCATGACTGCTTTCATTAGCAAAAACTTTTCATCGGGAGCATTAAGCAAAAAAGTTCGTCTCTTTTTTAGGTTTATAGCCAGCATTTTGTGCTTTAAGAAATGCTTTACGTAAGGGCACTTATATCATTTTTCTTGACAGTCACAGGTCGTTTTCATCAAGGAAAATAAATTAACAAATTTGTTGTAATTATTATTGTACTGAGCAAAAAAATAATCTTTATCAGTATTTTATATTCCTTATATATTCTATTTTTACGTTTTAAAAGTTTTTTTTTGTATGAAATGAATACCAACAAGGATAATAATTGCCACTGTTAATGAAATGCTTAGGAACATATATGTATATGACTAAATTTAATACAAAGTACAATTTTTTTGTAATAATATTTATATCTGCACTATTTTTGAAAGGTATCATTTTAGTTTATAGCGTCAAAATAGCCATTTATGCTGTTGTAATCACCTTTTCTAAAGTTATATTTCCATCTTGTATCAACAACAGGTTCTGAAATTAAATTGTTTGATTTTATAGATAACTGGGGATAATATAAATCTGGATCAACGATGAAATAGTAGATGTTCAACATCAACATAACATTTGTTACATAAAACTAAATCTAAAATCTTGTTTTTATAATTTTTGATAGTTTTTTTGACGTAACCCATTAAAATTTACACTGTCACAGAACAATTCTTCATAAATACTGAGATTCCCAGACACCAAATGATTGTATTCATCAAGTTCTTAAACAATCCCGGGTAGATTGTAGTCACCAGATACAAAAATTATTGCATTAAGAAAACGATCACATATACCAGGCGTCGACGAGATCATGTATCATCTCGCATTTTTTTTTTAAATTGGAATAAAATTTTCAAATTTAAAACTCATGTATGAGAAGTAAATGGATTTATTCTGACTAACATATATTTTCAATACCACTTCCGGATTCACCGGAAGTGTCATCAATTTTGAATTTTTCAATGGAATACCTTATATATTTTAACATATTGTGATTATGCATGAAATTTTCTATATCAAAGTTTTTGACATTACCCTCAAAATGGCAGACTTTTAAATTTTTTTATGAAATTCAGAATTAATAATTTGAAACTCTTTGTATAATTAAAATTTTCCAAATAGGAATTGGATATCATACATAATATGGTTCATTTTTGATATTTGGGTGCAATATGAAACGAATATTTTTCATTATAATGAAATTATTTAAAAAAAAATTCAAAATAATTTTTTCCTGACTTTTGGGCGACAATTACTAATTCTTTTGAAATAGTGAACATTATTTTTTCCTTCCCTAAAGAATGTATAATGTATATCAGTATGACATTTATAATTGTTAAAGTTTGTTTTGACATAAACAAGACATTCATATATATATATATATATATATATATATATATATATATATATATATATATATATATATATATATATATATATATATATTTTTATATATATATATATACATTGTTACGTGTTTGCTATCCACACAAACACCTATACTCGTAGATTAGTTGATTGAATGTCCAGGTAACACTTACTTTACTTACTAATTAATAATTAATAACAATAGATTAATTACTGTCTTAACTATAATCACACTTGAACACTTATAAGTCTCCTTTCTTATTTCTTCTTTACACGTTCACGTTCAATTTAAGATTGATTCTCAGCCCACCGTGCGTCTTATTTATAGATCCATTCACACGGTCTAGAGTATTCCAGAATACTCCCGGCCGTTCGCATACAATTCCAGTCTCATCTAACCAGTCTACACAGTCCAGTGGCGTAACACTGCCCCTCCTTAAGCCTGAAGGTCCCTATCAGGCAATTCATTGTTCCCTGCATACTTGGCTAGTCTCTCTATATGCACCACCTTCATCTTGGATTTTGTACTTTGCTGAATTCTATATACAACGTCGTTTAGTCTGCTGACGACAGTGTAAGGACCTTCCCAGGCCGGGTGAAGCTTCGAGGACCTGCATTTCTTTCGTCGTGGGTTATATAGCCAAACCAAATCTCTAGTCTGGAACCCTCCTGAATTCGCCTTAAGATCATAACGAGCCTTCATGTCATCAATTGCTATGGCAATTCGGTCTTGTACCAGCTCATGAATGTTCCTTAGCCGTTCACCAACTTCATCGACGTAGTCATTTAGGGAAAGTCGATCCTCATCTGGTGTGCCAAACACCAAGTCACATGGCAGTATAATCTCACGTCCAAACATCACGCGAGCCGGCGTCTGTTTTGTTGTTTCATGAATGGAGGCCCTGTAGGCCATAAGGAAAAGAGGTAAGTGACGTTCCCAATCTCTCTGATGTTTCTCAACCACTTTGGATAGGTGCTCCTCCATGGTTTTATTATATCTCTCCACCATTACGTCTGATTGTGGATGTAGGGCTGTTGTTCTTGTCTTATGAATTCCCAATAAGCGACACATCTTCTGAAACACCCCTGATTCAAAGTTTCTTCCTTGATCCGAATGCAATTCTAGGGGCACGCCAAATCGACATACTAGATTATCTACCAGAGCTTGAGCGACAGTGACTGCTTCTTGGTTGGGTATGGCATAAGCTTCAGGCCACTTACTGAAATAGTCCATGGCAACTAAGATATTTGTTCCCATCATTTGTCACGGGAACTGGGCCAGCTACGTCGATCGCAATCCGCTCAAAAGGAGCCCCTACGTTATATTGTTTCATTTGGCTCTTACTTCTTGTCCGTGGCCCCTTACTTGCCGCACAAACTTCACATTTGCGGCACCAAGCCTCCACGGCTGTTCACCCAGTAGAATCGTTCGCGTACTTTAGTGAGAGTTTTGTTGATCCCAAAATGTCCGCCAGATGTTCCATTATGCATTTCCTGGAGTACTTTTGGTATGCGACACCTAGGAATTACCAATCTCAAAGAAATTTCCTTCCCGTCTGGACTTTCCCAAGCTCTTTTCAACAGTCCATCCTCTACTCTAAGGGAATCCCATTGTGCCCACAAAGCCTTCAGTCCCACTGCCTTGTCTGAAATGTCCTTCCAGCCAGGGGGGGGGCTCCCTCCCAAACAAAAAGGGGGGGGGGGGGCCCGGGGACTTCACAGCGGTTTTTGTTGGGTGGTCCCCGGCGAAGGGGGGGGGGGGAGGAAGGGGGGGGGGGGAAAAAAAGCCGGCGGGGGGGGGCCCCCCGGGGGGGGGGGGGGGGGGGGGGGGGCGGCGGGGGGGGGGGGGGGCGGGGGGGGGGGGGGGGGAAAAAAAGCGGGGGGGGGGGGTTTCCCCAGCGGGGGGGGGGGGGGCCCCGGGGGTTTTTCCATTGGAACCACCCCTTTAAGGCCGCCAGGTCCGCCAGGGCCGGATTTAAATTTCTGCCGCCCTTGGGCACTGGAAAAAATGCCGCCCCATCACTGAAATTTCACTTAAAGTTATATAGATTTGATCTTTTTTTTTAAAAAATTGAAATATTTAATGTATTGCAAATAATTTATTATATATATTATATACTTCAATATAATATAAAAAAATATTTATTTTTGTTCTTAGAACTACAAATTTTGCACTAAGCTTGACTCATAATTATATTGCAATAATTTTTTTCACAGGCAAACACGTCTGACTTTTTGAATTGCAAATTGGTCGATTAAATCTTCACAATCTAAACGTTGAAGTACGTCCGATTCGATGCATAGAATAGCTAAGCTATTGAGTCTATTTGCACTCATTGTAGAACGTAAATAGTTTTTAACTCTTTTCAAACAAGAAAACGATCGTTCTGCGCTACAGTTTGTTACAGCTAAAGTAATAAATATTCGATATGCGATTTCTACGTTCGGAAACTCAGTATAAAGGTCGTTTGCACGCAAAAGTTTCAGAATATCGGAAGGTGAATTTTGTTCCATCTTTTTTTCAGTGCAATAAGCATGGAAGTGCACAAATTCGTCATCTAATGAGGACTCAAGATCTGAAGAATAAAAATTTTTTAAACGTTTAGCTCGTTTACGAATCTCTCTATTATCGAAATTGCCAAATTCAATGATAACCGAGAACATTTCCTGAATCTTTTCATATGCAACACATCTTTTTCGCAATTCAGAATCCAGTTTGTCAAGAATGACATTAAAAGTATTGACTCTAAAGTGGTCTCGACCTGACAGTTGTACATCTCCATCCCGTGATTCATCAGCATGTAATTTTCTTTTTCTTTTTCTAGAAACTGTCGTTTTATATTCTTTGATCTCTGAAATCTTTAAAGTATTTTTTTCATAGATTTCGAATTCATTTCGCGTATCAGCAACAACTTTGATCAAACCACGATAATCATCGATCACGTCAGCAATGCTACAATCAACTTTCTGCAATCTTTGACTTACAGCATTGAATCGTGAGAGTAAAAAATGCCAAAGTATCTGCATAAATGCTGTTTCAAGTCGCTCCAATTGAATTCGTATACCTTTAGCTTCTTGTCTTGTAATTGCATTTTCTTCAATATCTTCTTCAATAATAATCAAAGTCTCGATTATTTCGTCGAAATATTGATTAAGTACATGAACAGCTTCATAACGAGCTGACCATCTAGTTGCAGATAAAGATTGTAACGCAATTCTTTTTCCAGTATGAGATTGTAAAACTTCCCAGCGGTGCGTCGATGCAGTAAAAAAGTTATATAAAGTTTGTACTGTATTAAAGAAAGAAGCAGCTTCTGGCGCGCATTCTACTGCGTGAACTCCAACTAAATTCATAGAATGAGCAGCACAAGGAGCATGTTCTGCAAGATCATTAATTTCATGAATTCTTGCCTGTAAACCTGAATAAATTCCTGATACATTGTTAGCGTTATCATATGACTGACTTCGACAGTCTGCGAGATCAAGATCAAAAAAACTCAAGAATAGACAATACAGCAACTAGCAAATCTTCAGCTTTATGTCCAGAATTTTCAATAAACATCAGAAAACGTTCAGCAGGCGTTCCATCTTTTTGCACGTATCTGATAACAAAAGAAAGTTGGTCAACGTGAGATATATCAGGTGTGGAATCTACAATAATCGCATAATATTTCGCTGATTTGACTTCTTGAACTATGATAGAAGATACTTTTTCTGACAAAAGCTGTATAAATTCTTCGTAGATAGTTTTCGATAAATAACTTGTACTTCCAGATCCTTTATTTCCAAATTTTCGAATATGCTCTTCTAGGAATGGGTCAAAAGAAGCAAGAAATTCAATCAGCATTAAAAAATTGCCATTATTTGGTGAGCCAAACTTTTCATCACTTCCTCGGAATGGAAGCCCTCGAGAAGCTAAGGCTTTAGTAGCAGCGACTACTCTCCTTAAAACATTTCTCCAATAGGAGATTTCTGTCTCTGTTTGAATGACTAAGTCATGGTCTATTCTATTCTTAGTATCCGATCTTTGCTTAAGGATTAACATACATTTTTTATGATGTTTGGAGTTTTCATGCTCACTAACACGAACGCCTGCATGTTTCCAATCATTAAATCCGTTTTTGCCATTAAATGAACAGTCTCCGTCAAAAAGAAGACAAGCTGCACAGAATACAGACCCTTTACTAACTGAGTAAATGAGCCATGGGCGTGGAACTTTCTCACCGTTGATAAGTTTTCTTACAAATAGTGATTCTGACAGCCATCGTGAAGTTCCATCACTGTAATCACGTTTTGTACTGGAGAAATTCAAATTTACATTTTGTTTACACCCATGGGTAGCTACATAATCTCTGGTGAAATCGTTTATAACCCATTCTCCTGGATCATCGCTTATCACAATGTCTCCATGCTCATTATCTTCTATATTTATTGTTGGAATTGTAGCTTGAAGTTCACTTTCATGATGGATATTCTGTGGCAACGAAGAAGTCGTGGTACTATCAGTATTATTACTCGTAGACGGAGTTTGTTTTGAAGTTGAAGTAGAACATGCATCATCACCTATCAAAATTTACTATTATTCTATTAACCTAATAATAACAATAAATAATGAATATACATTATACATATCGACAAATGAATTATTTTTATAATTGGAAAAATATGGAACTTAGAAAGATTGTCGCGACAAACCTTCATGATCTAAATTCGTACAATCTCTGTTACTAAATTTTGATTTATGTGTAATACGTTCTGTTTTCGTAAAAAAAATCATCCAGCTTAGGAGTTTTACTCAAAACCTCTTGTTCCTTTTTACTTTTGTCCAAAGCACGCTTTCGATACTCAGATCCACTCAATTTTTTGCGTCCATCAGCCATGTTTGACAATTGATCGTATATTGATGCTCAACATGAATGAAATTTTTTGCAGGTTAGATCCATATAAACGTCAAATGTAAAAATGACTATACCGATAGAACCTAGATAGAACTAGATATATTTGTAAAACAGACTGCAGGTGGCAGTATGCACAGTTGCAAGTTGATTAGATTCAAAAGTATAAGATTTTCGTTAAATTTAAGTTAGTAAGTATAATCGACAAGTTATTCAATTTTCAAGAAATTCATTAATTAATTGAAGTTTATTTTTTTTTTAAATGCAGAAATAACTCAAAAACGTTTTTTAATTTTTCCAAAAAAAAAACCAAATTTAAATTTTTTGATTCCAGAAAATGAAAAAATCAAATATTACCATTTCAAATCTTCAAGGAAATGAATTAATTAAATTATTTCGAAGATTAATTTTTACTTAAGGTGCCAAAATTATAATTTACCAAATTTCGATTTGACAAATAATGTATAAGTTGAATTTCTTGAATTATCTCTTAAATAATAAATGATTAATTAAAAGAATAAAAAATTCCTATTAAAAACTTTTGATAACACTAAAAAATTTTTTTTTCACTTTGCAAATTTTGCCGCCCTAGAAAATTTGCCGCCCTGGGCACTAGCCCCGACTGCCCCTAGTGTAAATCCATTACTGATGGTCGGTCCGAACTTTAAAATGTTGTCCCATATAGGTTCTTGTGAAAATGTTTTATGGACTTGACGGTGGCCAATGGTTCCTTCGGTGTACCACAATAGTTCCGTTCTGGCTTCGACAACCTCTTGCAGAAGTACTCAATTACTTTTTCATGTCCATTTTGAATTTAGGAAAGAACACATCCAAGTCCAGAATTACTGGCATCTGTGTCTAATACGTAGAGGCCTTTCCGTTCTGAGTATGAAAGAACCCGGACTCGAACACAGTGCTGATTTTAGTGTTCTGAATGATGTTTCACACTCTTGTGTCCATTGGTACTGAACCTTCTCTACTGTAAGCTGGTGTAGTGGCTTCGCAATATCAGCAAATCGTTTCACAAATCGTCTGTAATAAGTGCGTAGATCAAGGTAGCTTCGTACCTCGTGAACATTTGAAGGCCTCGGCCAATCTCGTACTGAGAAAATCTTGTCTAGACATGTCCTCCAAGTTAGTCGTCGTAGTACCACCATCAGTCTTTCAAAAGTCGCTGGCGCATTGCACAGGCCGAAAGGCATCACAGTGAATTGATAAAGGCCACATCCCGTAGAAAAGGCTGTCTTGTCTTTGTCATCTGAATGAAGTTCCACTTGCCAATATCCACTTCGAAGATCTAGAGTGGAAAACCACTGTGAACCTACCAGCGTACTTAGTGTGTCATCAATTCGGGGTAACGGATAGCTGTCTTTTCTAGTGACGTAATTCAGCTTTCTGTAGTCGACACAGAATCTTAAAGTTCCATCTTTCTTAGCAACCAAAACTACTGGCGACGACCAAGGACTGGTTGATTCCTCAATAACTCCATCTTTAAGCATCTTCTGTACCATTGCAGAAGCCTCTTCTTGTTTTGCTAATGAGAGCCTCCTAGGTGGTTGACGAATAGGAGCTGATTCACCAGTATTTATCCGATGTTGCACTATGTTGGTCTTTGTAAGAGCTTCTGTGTCCTTTGCAAATACTGTACTTTCTTTCTTCAAAAATTTTAAAGCTTCTCTATGTTCATCTGGAGTTAAATGTTCTAACTGGGCATTTAACATCTTTACAACTTCTTGGTCCATATCTGTAGACGAAGCTCCAATGATTTGTTCTTCACATCTCGCAATCCATGTGACTGTTTCGTAGGTGCCAATTGCTTCGCCTTTTTTGAACGTCACTGAGTGTGAATTTAGGTTAACCAATCTTATTGGTATCTTGTCTGTAGACTGTGTTAAAGTCCTTGCCAGGATCACATTGTCTGTCATTTTAATTGAGTCTCTCAACGAGGCCAAAGCGGTATCCCACAGAATTTTTCTCCGGGACTGCCTCAATTACTTTCTCTGTTCGTGCAGGAATTTTTACTGTCCTCGAAGTTAGTAGCCTAATATTATGGAATTTTTCATCTGCCGTTGAAAGAATAATTTCTTCATTTCCAATCCTGAGAACTCGTTCTCCAACGTCAAGTATAAATCCATATTTTTCCATAACGTCTAAGCCTAAAATGAAGTCATCTGTAATGTCAGCTATGATAACTTGGATGTTAAAACTTAAGCGGCCAATCTACAGCTCCATGTTGACTTCTCCATGAACTGCCGCCCTATCCCCCGTAGCTGTCCGAATCACTAATCCATTCTGTTCTTTATTTACTTTGAAACCCGTTATGAATCCTGCCTTTACTATTGATGACGTAGCTCCTGTGTCGATTGTGAACACACATTTCTTCTTATTTACATAACCCTCCAACAACAGACTACTTTGAACTCTCCGAAGTTAGAAAACTTTTATTTCTCTGGGGTCACAACATTTCTTGACCAGCGCAGCCCCCAAATTGCCAGCCATCTTTAGTTTTCCTGTGGCTCCTTAACCACAACAGCATTTACCCTTTCTGGGCTGCGTTGACGACAGTTTCTCTTGATATGGCCCACTTTGCCACACCTATAACAATGGATGCCTCCATTCGGCGTCCCACTACTTTGTTGTTGGTCTTGTCTCTGCTGGGAGTTCGATTTTGTCAGTAGTTGGGTCATCATCTTGTGTAGATCAGATATCAGGTTTTGTGTTGTGTTGTCTGGCTTGTCTTCCTCCACACTCACAGCTCGTACTCTCTGATTTGATTATGTGGTATCCTTATAGGCAGCCTCAATCTCCATTGCATGTACTAAAGCCTCACTACTAAGCTTATGCCTGGCCAACTTAAGAATTCGCCTAACTTCTTGGTCCCTTCACGTATCTTCTGTTGCTCTATTGATATATCATTTATTTTGCTTAAATTTGTTGATTTAATGTATTGTTCCACAAAAATTGTTGTTCCTCCATGTTGTGAGAAATTTCGACAATAATTACTTACAACATAGAACTCCTCAAATTGATATAAGTTTGTTTCTTCTTCTTTCGTCCATGTTTCTGATAAATGCAAAATATTTAGTTGTTTGTAGTTATTTAGGAACACTTGAAAATCATCTTGTGTATGTTTTAAACCTTGATTTTTTAAGGAAACTGGAAAATTCCCCTGAAAATGTCTTATACCTTTTGGTGTATAAGGCGTAATAATAGTTTTTGCAGGCCACATTTCCCCAGTGCACATTTTGTCCTTGTCATATTGATTTACGCCAACTTTAAAAGCTGTGGTGTCATTTGAAAATGTCTTAAGTTTAGAACATTGCATGACTTTCACATCATATTCACAGGTGACTTTTTACATCTTCGACTGTTGTATCTGGTTCTAATTGCGATATGAAAATCCAACTTAATGGGTTTACTGATTTTAGTTTTATAGTTTCTTGGTTTGACCTATCACGGTTTTCTGTTTATATCTATGTATATTGTTATTTTTTTCGACGATATTTAGGAATAATAAATTCATCATTATACGATAAAGAATTATTGATTTCTTTAGACATGTTAGCAGGTATCATATTTTTGCCTTCTGTAAATTGTGTACAGGTATTTCCTAGATTTATTATATCCTGCATTTTATTTCTTTGTTTATTTTTCAGGTCTGTTAAAAATAATTCAGAGGTTGTAAACATTTCTTTTTGCTTTTTTTCCTGTTCAAGTTTGATTTTTTGTCATATTGATAGTAGGTGTTTTTTTGTAGCACATTATTACTGCTGATATTCTTTTCAGGATATTTATGTTCTAGTGGTTTTTTGCTTGTCTCAATCAAGTGTTTTATTTTTTTGTCAAGTAACTGTTTATTTTTTGTCAGAATTGTAAAATTTTTTCTTCTTTTTCTTTCTGAAGTTTTCTCAGTAGATCAATTTCATCTTTCAACCATTCCAATATATCTTTGTTAAGTGTACCTTCTTTTTTCTGTTAGTTTTCTGTCACCATTATCATTCACCATGCAGCATATTATGCGTGTTTCATCAATGATTTTATAGTTTTTCTTTCTAAGTAGCTTCTGTGGAACACATTACCACAGCGTATGCAAACTGCAACTTTTGTTATTTTTTTTTTACACAACATTTAAATGATTTCTCAGAGAGCTCTTCACTTGGTTTCTCACACTCCGCCATCTTGAAACATACTTCATGAAAAATATTAATCTAAAGCATTAAAATAATTTGCAAATAAACTAATTTGCCTTTGAAAATAAATGAGAACCACATAATATTATTCGGACTCTCAGTTTTTAGATAACTAATTGATTGTTTCTCTTTTACGTTTACTGTTTCGATACCCAATCTAAAATGTACACACGAAATGAAAAAGTCGACATGTTGTTAATTTATAGCCGAATTCCGGAAAAATTCCAGAGCTGCTGCAATAAACTACGGACAACGTTTTCCAAACAGAAGACACCCGCCGCAATATTATTTCATAAGACTAGAAGCTCAATTCAGAAAAATTTAACCGGTAAATGATGAAAATGAAGGGGTAATTATAAAGAGACTGAAGTAAATGTATTAGCTAGCCCTTGTTGAAATTGATAGGACTGTATCCCTCTGGAAAATTGATGAGTTAAATATTAGCCATCTGCAAGAAGGATTTTAAAGATACACAATTACAAAAATTTTAAATATCAAATAAATCAACATTTATATGGAACGATTTTGAAAGAGTGATATTTTGTGAATGGGTTATAACTAACATTAGAAGAAATAAATAATGATTCTACCAGGCAGATACTATTTTCTGACGAATCAAGATTAACAAATCTGGGATTATTCAACCCGCAAAATACTATGTACTGAGCACAACAAAATCATTCATCACTTCTTATAAGAAGGAACTAGGAAGACAGATTTGGTTTTAATATTTGGTTGGGCATGTTTGATAATTTGTTGCTGCCTCCAATAATTTTTGATGGTCAGTTGATTTTCGAGAGCCATCTGGAATTCTTGACTAATATTATTTTATAAATGAATTAGGAAGGACTATAAATGAAATAACTCCACAGCAGTTAGATAATTGTTTGAGGCAATTCGTTAGAATAATTAAGTTATGCAGAAATGAGGAGGGGTGTCATGTTGAACATTTAATATAAATTCAAGATATTTTTTTTATAATGCAAACATGTCTACTATAATCAGCGAAACCGATATTGTGACGGGACGTACGAAGCAAGACGCGACATGTGGGCGAGAAATGTATAACACCTTACCTTAAAGCGAGAACGATTGTTGTTGTTTTGGCTGGCACACGACCGAGGCGGGATTTCATTTACATTCTGTGATACTTTAAAGTCGCACTTAATTTTGTAACTGAATCATTCTAGCAGTGCTGATATATTGTAAGTATAATATTATAAAATAAATAATAATTATTTAATATCTGTTTATTTGCTGGCGTTTTTTTGAAAATATTTTAAGAAGGTTATCGTGTTGAAGTGAGTTGTGTAATAGTGTAATATGAGTAATAATTATTTTATATCTGTTAATTTGCTGGTGTGTTTTTTGAAAATAATTTAAGAAGGTTATCGTGTTGCAGTGAGTTGTGTAATAGTGTAATATAAGTAATAATTATTAAATATGATTTGAATGAAACAACTACTCAGCGGGCAAATACCCCGACCTGCATTGGATTATACGTGCCAATATCATTTGTCAATTCCTAACCAGACATAGATCGGTTTCGAACTTATTAGTTCTCCTCAGTATGCCATAGTTAATGGAACAGACAAATGATAGTGGCCAACCTGCTAGTCATATACTGACTAAGGTAAATTGAGTAGTGGTGAGAGGTATGTAAAACTTCTCATATGGTCCAAATGCTACTATCCGACCAACATCATAGATGTCTCTGTGGCAGATAGCGACATGCGAAGCAAGTACCGAAAGCGGCGACCTCTAGCCCAGGTGGACTAAACTACTGTTATTAAGTATGATTTGAATGAAACAACTACTCAGCGGGCAAATACCCCGACCTGCATTGGACTATACCTTCAAATCATGACAGATCGGTAGCCAGGTATAATCCAATAGTGGATTGACGAAATTCATCTCTAGAAAAGATAAAAGAACTCAGAAGGGAAAATAGTTCAATTTATTCTCTAGATGAAAGTTAGTATGATACTCATGATACCGTAAAAAAAGGATGGACTGATGGATCTAGGAAATGTCAACCAATCTCATTGCCCCCTAATAAAGGGACTCGGTTAATTATATTACACTGTGGATCAGTTGATGGATGGGTTGATAATGCATTGAAACTGTGCGGAAAAAATATGGAAAAAATGTTGCATTTTCGAGTGTAGAGGGTAGGCAAATTTCGATGTTTGTATAGAATAACTCGATAACTGTAAGGGCCAGTTGTATGAACATGGTTCAACCAAAGTTCAGTTAAACTCGGTTTAAAATTCAAGGATACCATTGTTCAAATTATCGTAACCTTGGATTTTAAACCGAGTTCAGCTGAAATTTGGTTTAACCATGTTCATATAACTGCCACTTATAGATACAGAAAAATGGAAGACACATTCTCGATCTCTTTTTTTGAGACAAATTCACTGGCGAAAACAAAAATTTGCTTTCGTCTTTTGTTTTCGAGTTATAAACAAAAGTTCGATTTTTTGACTTTTAGACATATGTTAATATCTTGGTTGCTTGTAAAGTTATGAAAAAACAACTTTTACATTCTTCAGGCACTTTTTTCTGTATAATACAGTGACGTCGAGAAAAATTAAAAAAAAAGAAGATGCAATTTCGAATTATGGTATAAAGTTGTATTTTTTTAAATGGGAATCATAGTTGGCCATAGCTTAGTTAAAAAGAATTTTTTTTCCCTTTCAAACTATATATCATATGTCGGGTCGCTTTTGATGTGTAAGTATTTAATAGCGAAAATAATCTTTTAGTAGATTACTTTTTGCGTTTTTTTATATTTATTCCAAGTAGGCATCTGTCATCTATGACAGTGTTTATCCGTTTATCAGTAAGTTGCACATTAATAATTTTGTTTCCGTTATAATTACTCCCCATTTAATCGTAAAAGTGAAGATGTCTTAAGAAAATTACGAGAAATATAATGTGCTAGAATATTTTATTCAAAGTAATATCAACATTACTGAGCTCGATAGCGCAGTGGACCAGAGCGTTAACTGACAAACCTAGCTGGTTTACTGCCTATCGACTTCCGGGTTCAAATCTCGGTTAAGATCCTGGCAAAGTTGAAGAGTTTGGTTGTATGTTTCCGCGTTTTTTTTTCAACTGTGTAACCCCTGTCCAAGCAACTTCGGCTTTGGTTTGGGGGTTGTCTAATTTATGTGGTATGTTTTTTATAATTGTGATATTGCATCTGAAATATATTTCAATCGCAATCCAGAAGGATAACAACCTAATAAAGCTATTTTTAAAAGGTTAAAAAGAAAATTTCATTAATTGTGGGTCCAAGACCAAAAAATCAGATATTTATATCTAATTCTATAATACATTACAATTACAAAATAAAAATTCAAATCAAAGTAAATGTTCAACCTGATGTCCGTTATGTTCGATACATGCCGTTAAGTCAGGTGATCATGGTGGCCACCTCACTGGAGATAGGAAACCACGAGTTGCCATTTGATTCTGAATTTTGAACTGGTACAATCTAAA
Source organism: Rhamnusium bicolor (assembly GCA_029963845.1). Lineage (NCBI taxonomy): Eukaryota > Metazoa > Arthropoda > Insecta > Coleoptera > Cerambycidae > Rhamnusium > Rhamnusium bicolor. The sequence continues at coordinate 3,595 of JANEYF010005611.1, read as the reverse complement.
GAAACTCAGTGCGTAATATATAATATATTTTAATAATAATTTCTGAAATCCGCTTATATCAGTGCAATCTTACAACAAAGAGGTAATTTTTATTTTATTTATAAATCTTTAAAACTAAAGCTATTTAGTCTTATGCATATTTTTTCATGATTTTACATTTTTTTTATAAAGTTCAATTCTCAAATCTACGTACCTACCATATGTTAAACAAAATTTCTCTTTTCTTTTATGGCAGTTCAGTTCATACCAGAAACTCACACCAAGAGTTAAACATAAAGAAGCTCTTTTGGTAAACATAAATAAGTCACGTGATAAATGTAAAGAAGTCATTTGGTATTTTATGGTTTAACCATGATTTATCTACAATTTGGAATTTGGATTATGGGTTCCCTCTTAACGTACGATTGAGCTACCAAAAATAATTCATTTGCTTAACAACGTGGTATATGTACTGGACGGTAGGCACCGGAGGTTACTTGGAGCACTACCAATTTGGTAACTCCACCGGAGACGCAGGGGAAGCCGCCCGAAGTTACCTTTTAGGATGAGACTTATTTGTGTGCGTTTATTCTTGATTTTGTGTTACAAATGAGTTTAAACAGCGTTTTAATTTATAATACTATAGATGGCGCTCAGGGTTTTATTTAATTTCAATTGATCCCCTTTAATCGTTATAGAACAAACTGGTTTGGCACTCTGCGCCGAGTTAGAGTAAGTCACCATTTTTCTTGCCTTCGACCTTTGCCTCCGACAATATTCAGCTAGTCGTAGCATTTGTGTGGCGTAAGGCTCTCCCCAAAAATCCTCTACAATTTTTTTTGGGGAGAGAGTACGCAGCAGCTTGGTAGACGGATCGTTCCCATTACGTAACGGTCGTTAGTTGCGGAAACCTTTAAAGTTCCACTGATGATAGCTACTGCGTAGAGACTACTAACTGTGCTACTTGGGTATGATCTGATTAGATTTTGCAATTTTTCCTTTGGAGTACTATTAGAGCATAATATACAGATCACACCCCACAAACAATAGAAGAACTCTGCGCGAGAATGAGAGTTGCATATGCAGAAAGTACTCCTAAACAATTAAAAAATGTAATAAAAAACATGCGAGCGATATTAAAAATGTATTGAATTAAACGGGGGATTAGTGGAAGCATTAAAAATTGTAGTAGTTCGTTATTGTTTATAGTTCTATACGTTTTTTATTAAATAATATTGTTATTTAATAAAATTCATATTTTCAGTTGTTTTTCTTTCATCACGGGTTGCTTCAATGATAATAGTGTACGTATTAAATTCACCATAAAACTTTTAAAATTAAATATTTTCAACTAAACTTGACAGAGATCTATTTAAGATGATCCTAAATTCAGTGCTATAATCAGATTTTTTATAAAAAAAAAATCGTTAATAGGATTTCCTGGATTTCGACCCTGAGAAAAAAAATCATAGTGTCAACATTTAGAAATAAAATATGTCATTTTGTGTTAAGATGTAGTTTTTGATGCTCTAAAAAACAATCCACATCAAATGACAAATAAAAATTTTACGTGGGTGTCCAGGTTCTCAGTGGGCCACACTGTATATTTAAAATATTAAATTTAATATTTCAAGTCAATCAAAACAAAAAATGAAAATGAATTTCTAATCTGAGAGATAATGTTAAAAATCACATAATTAATCCTTTATAATAATAAATCGAGACATTCTAATATAAAATACTTTATTTCAGTGACTTAAAATGCAGCCCTCCAAAAAAGTTAATTTTTTATTCATACTAATTGTTGGGGTAGTACAAAGGGCTTCATAAGAACTTAAAGAATGTTAACAGGAGCGAGTAAAGTTTTTATACACATAATGCTATGTAAACTCAGACATTTTTCAGTGGCATTATTATTTTATAAACTAAGTACAAATTGCTATACTTATAGTTGATAACAGGATAAAGCATGTTATTTTCCACATATTTGCAACCTTTTTTATTATATGGGTACTTTTTTATTTTTTAAGTTCAAGTATTCAGTAAGTTTGGACAGACAATAAATTTTCTTAATATATTTCTACCACACCTACATTTTATTACAGGCGTCCAAGTTTTGTTGCGGCGAGTTCGTATGTTTAGAAATCAACTAAGCGATTGGGTAACTGTATAGATTTCATATCACATTTATGAATAAGGTATGAGAAGTTTCAGGATAAGATTTATTAGATATGTGTCAAACTGTATCTAATTTATTCGAAAAAAAGGAGTAATTTTGTGGCTAAATACATTTTTATGATCATAATTACATGTAATTTTAATTTTCATAAATATGTTTTATGATGTTTTTAAAAAGAGTTTCATTAAGATTTTTGATCGAGTATAATAATTACAACGCCGATCAATCTGAAACAAGCATTGATAGAAACATAACATTTTTTCGTTTTGTCGCTAGTTTCATAAGTTTATTAATTTTCTATTACATCATATTCATCTGTTTAATTATTATATAATAACTACTTTACCCTGAAATTCTTAATACATCTAAACTTTTCTTTAATGTTGATTAATATAACTACAACTGCTCGTCTATTATAACAACAAAGCTATTAATATCTAATTAAAATGGAATAGAAATAGATTACTTATCGATTCAATTAAAATAAATAGTGAACAGGAAAAGTAAAATTAACTGATTAAATTAACTTGATACACTTAGTATCAAGTTAAGTAGTTAGAAAGAAATGACTATTACTGAAATTTAAATTTAAGTCTGTTAGAAGTTTAGCAAGTAGGTAACGTATAGATTAGTCAAATTGTCGAAAAAGGAACAAGCTGTCATTAAAATCAAGTTGTCAAGTTTCATCTTTAAATTAGATTTCACATCCGCACTTAACAATTTTTATTGATAATCGCATAATCAATACCAGGATCAATGAAAAAATATTAAGGATCAGTTACAACATTTTAAGGATCAGTCACAAAATTTTTAAGGATGAGTTACAAAAATTTTAAAATTCAATTTGGTTTAAAATCCCAGTTTGCAACATTAAAAAAATATTAGCTACCAAATTCCTGAACAACAGACTTAAATTTTAGCTTAAGCTCTTTCTGTTTTCGCTAGCAAGTCTGTGCGTTCTATTATTTCAGCAATTATTGCATCACCGACTTACCTACTACCTATCAAAATTGTTGACGAAGGAGTTCGAAAGTTTACCCAATCCACAACCCAAATTTTCAGTCATTAATTCCAATAATTTCATTAATAAAGTCAGTAACATTCAGTTGCAGGAGGGTAAAAATTTTCATCTCCTTTAAGTTTATTAGTTTTTTCGAGTCTGTCATCATTTCCATAAGCCTAGACGGTCTGCGGGATTTACTCGGAACAAACGTTTTTTGTAAAGAAGTAGTAGAGAGATATATTGAACTCGCAAATAATAGATACATTAAACTCGCAAATAATTCTTTTCAATCCAATAACAATTTCATCGAGCAACATGATGGGGCAGCAATGAGTAACTCTTTTTTATTTTTAATTGTCGGTGTACTCTATTAAGTTATATTGCAAATATCTCAAAAATTGTTGGTATTTCATATTGTTAAACTCGAGATGATA